>JASVER010000001.1:30024630-30155562 GCA_030449065.1 Oceanodroma leucorhoa
CCGGGGGAGAGTGAGCGAGCGGCTGTGTGGTGCTTGGTTGCCAGCAGGGTTTAAACCACGACATATGCATAGCGCATGACCTTCTTCAGTAGGTAGAAAGTAGAATTTCCATTAGTTCTGTGTTATACTATTATACATATTGCTTTTAAATATGACAGAAACAAACAACTGTGGCTTGAAAATGGTTATACGATAACTCTTGCTCTTCTTTGCTCTTAACTTTCCTCACTACCAAAAATTCTCAATGTTTAAATGGGATTGTGGGAGCCTTCATCTAGGCAGTCAGGTTAAGAAAAGTCCTTTTTAGAACTAGATATGGGAGTTTGTTCTCTTAGTGCATGTACGTAGATTTATTCTGTAATAGAGTGTTTACTGATATAAAACCCAGGAAAATTATTTTTGTGCATGTATGTCATACCTATTCAGGGGCAAGACTATGAATTTCCATTTTCCATAATATTGTCGGAGAAGGTACCATCCTGTATCTAAAACAATATTAAAAATCCATAAAAACTGCAAAATCAATATCTTACAAGGTAAAACAGAGCTTCCAAATGCATCTGCTTTGGACAAAGCGAAGTTTTCACTGAAGAATGCTTTTCCACCAAATATGCCTTTGAATGATTTTGAATAGTGTGGTGGTGCATTCACACACACCCCTTTACCTGGGCCATTTGTTGATCTGGGCYGCTTGTTGATCTCAGAAATTCCCATGAAACCTCGGCCTTGGTGTACTGAGTCTGGCGGTTGAGCGCTCGAYYGTATCAGAAACTCTGCATAGCTGAGGCTGGGAACATACCCCTACTGCCTGGCCCAGGTGTCAGCTTATCTGAGTCATAGCTCAAGTGCAACAACACTGAAACCTTGAGAATTTTTTAGTAATCACCACCTGTGACTGTGGCCAGGATAGAAATTTACGGATGACTAAAGCCAATCATCTTGTGAACCTATAATCGGTGGTCCTAAGTGAGACCCCCTGAGCTCTCCGGGACCGTAGCAGGCTGCACCCAGCATCTCCCTCTGAGTGGGACGCCTCTCAGAGCTCATGACCTCTCAAGTTTGTGATATTTGGAGGACCGTCAGGACCTGGGCTACACCCCCTTTACTCCTCAAAGCTCAACCCTTCGCCCGTTGAGAGACAAATGCCAAGACATTTTATGTGAATATTTCTTCACTGAACTCGAGGGGAATTTTTAACAGGTACCTTCTGTATATTTATATGTATATATATATATCTGTGTGTGTGTACTAATAGTAAGCATAATTTGTAATTAAGTCTTGATTGTAGTAGGCTTACTAACTTACCTTGTAAATGTTAAATTAGTTAATGATTAAGTGCTACTAAACTTTGTTAATGACTAGGTGATGATTAAGTGCTGCCAGAACTGTGAATGAACCCTAAACTGCTGCTAAACACATATAGTCCCTAAAATATAAACCCTTAGATGATTTTTCTTTATGTTTCATCCATGCAGTAAGTAATAGAGCGGACATTGCCATCGAATTCTCTTAGGTCGCACCTTAATAAATCTCTATTAAAATCACTTTCTGCTAATACCTTTGACGGTGATTCTTTAAGCGGTCTCTAAACCACTCATTCGCGACAAGTAGATCTTATCCAACTTTCTGCTGAACCTTCCTGAGGGCAGGGATGCTATAAATCATGAGTTCTGGACTTTATGCARTCTGTTTGTAGATCTGCCCCTTAGTCAAGAATCCATGAAGCTACAGCTTTGCTCCCTCTGGGGCAAACGTCCACCATGCATCTGTCTATAGTCGGATTCTGCAGGGTACCTGACCCTAGAGTGTCTGCACCTGATAGAACTCCCTGTGTGTGGTCGCTCTTACAGCATTTCTGTAGTGGCCTGGTGGACGCTTATCAGCTTAACAACTGTTATTAGCATCAGAACTGTCACAATCTTAAATTTCACCCAGTACTTACAGTATCCAAGGAGCTTCTAGTTCACCGAAAAATGACTTCTGTCCAACTGAAATAATTGAAACTAAATTAAAAACCAGGATAAAATAAAATGCACTGTAAACAATGACATTTCTATCAAAGTAAAAAATCTTTTTAGACCAGCTATTCATAGGAAACAGTGTTCATATGATCACTTTTTTTTTCCAGAGTACACTTACCTCATTCAGAAGATGAGTGCTGCTTTGATGTTCTTATTTTTTATCTTTCCCTTTAATATGTCATGTCAAACTTCATTTAATGCACACTGCCCAATCTTTGTACTGAATAAAAATATATACATTTTCTCCCAGGACTTTCTGTGGTGATCTCATTGAAAATTTTTAAAACATTAATGACTGTTTTGTTTCAATGTCCATGTAGTATGGGTTGGTATTATTATTATCTCAAATTCATTGCTAGGAAACTGGAGATTCAAGACAGCTGATGTCAAAGTCACTAATTTGTTTTGGTTTCCCAATATAAGGTATCTGTATAGAATCTGATTTCTGTAAAGTTCCTACTGTTGGTAGTGCACAGAAACAGCACCATAGTTGTTATTAGGGTATGGAAGATAACTTTACCATCTAGTTTAACAATCTAGGTTGTCAGCTGAGTTTCCATGTATTGTCATAGAATCATAGAATCATAGAATATCTCAAGTTGGAAGGGACTCCTAAGGATCATCAAGTCCAACTACCTGCTCCTCGCAGGACTACCTAAAACTAAACCATATCACTAAGAGCGTCGCCCAGACACTCGAACTCTGACAGGATTGGTGCCATGACCACTTCCCTGGGGAGCCTGTTCCAATGACTGACCACCCTCTCAGTGAAGAACCTTTTCCTAATGTCCAATCTGAACTTCACCTGATGCAGCTTCATTCCATTTCCTCATGTCCTATCGCTGGTCACCAGAGAGAGGAGATCAGCACCTCCCCCTCCGCTGCCCCCCTTGAGGAAGTTGTAGACTGCGATGAGGAAACCCCTTGTTAATACAGACCAAGTAGATCCTCCAAAGAGACAGAAGTCTGAGCATGCCTGATTTTTTTGTCTGCATAGTTATTCTAAAACATTTGAGTTTATACCATGTTAACTTTCCTTGGTAACACCTTGTTAACTGGTGTTCAGAGAAGTCCACCAGCTTCTGTAGAATATGTAAGTCAAAATCTAGGTATATTGAACTGAGCATCCAGAAAGCAAAAACATACCGTTATCAAATCATGCATAAAAGACTATTTAAGTGATTTGGCACGATAACATAAACCAAGCAAGGYTTAAACCCAGATTTTTCAGGGTAGCACCTAATCTTGACATTGAAAGTATTTTTTTCATTCATCTGCTTCACATACTTCACACTTTTCAGTGCCTTTAGTAAAGGAGGCATAGCTGATCCAACTTAATTAGCTCTACAGTCCTTATTCATCACTGAGTACCTTACAATGAATTCACAAAATAAGACAGGAATTTAAAATGTAGCATCAGCCTACAGATAGACTCAAGGTGAGCGATAAATGAGACAACCAACTGAAAGACTGTATATGTGATCTGAGTTCTGAAATTTACAAAACTTTTCAAACAACCCCAAAGGTGCAAAGGCCCAGACCCACACAGATGACCACCTCATAAGTGATTCTGACCTTCCTCGCATCTGCTGTAGCTGTAGAAATCCCAGTAGGCCAACAAATTCTTGCTAAATATCTCTAGGGATACTGAGGTACCACACCATTGGGCTCCTCCCCCTTCAGTCACTGTTCTTAGTTTCTACTTCTTCCTTGGTTTAATCTATTCTTTCATGGTAATTTGAGTCGCTCTTTTGCTGTTGGGGTCCCAAAGAAGTACAAAACCATTATGGATTTCATTACTAGCTCTTCTCAATATATGAAAAACTCAAGTTCTTTAACATTTGAAAACAGTTTCTTTCTTGGCATATTCTAGAAATGGTTGCAAAGAAGATGCTATTTTCCACAAAACAACAAGATTGATCAATTTTTTTCCAGTGTTTTCCTTATTATTACAATCTCAAGAAAAATCACTGTATCTTAAAATAGATGTAATCTGCTAAACAGAAGCTTTTTTAAATTTCTGTATCTGAACCTGCAAGCATTGTTTTTGTGTATAAAAACATGATAAGACTGATTATAATAGAGGGAATTGTTTAGATTTATGGCTGTTGAAGCAGTTTTGTGAGCTATAAGGGCTATCAAAATATGTGTACAGCTGCACATGATTTAGCAATTAGCAATGTCCAAAGCATCTATCTCTGGCAGATGTTTCAGAAGCTGCTGATTTTAAATTGCATCAAAAAGAATCTTGCATATAACAGAACGCTCGGGTCTTGTGAAATATGAAATTATTAGCTTAACTTTTAAAGTGTTTTAAAAGAATTTTTTTTAAATAAAAAAATGAAGAAGCAAAAATCTGTCATGTCAATAGGAAAATTAAGTAAGGTTGTATGTTCATGCTAATCTGTGTTTGAATAGTGGTTTCTTTTAGTAAATGAAAGAAATATTATGCTTTGAGGCTGTATATATTTAGTTGATGTGTCTATCCTTAAACACTATAAAGCATCTCTGTGTTTCTAAGTCTTACTCTCTCCAAAGTGTACAAATATTTGTGAACAATTCAGACAAACTCGAGGCCCAGATAATAATTTCAATCTATCTTCAAGAGACTGTGTACAAGTCTCATGTGCTATCACCCTTATGCAAGAAATAAATGAAAAATAAAATATTTCTACTATTACTTGAATTTGCTAATGGTTCTAATGCAAAGCTTTCCATAACAATCAGGTGTTAAAAGGCCAATACAGGATCATTTGGCTTTCTGAGATGGACAATTTGCACTCTTCTAGATCAGATTTTGGTGTTAAGTGTGTTGATGCATCCTTTCCTCATTGTCATTCAGGGACTAAAGTGAGAAATCTGTAATAATATTGTTTGAACTTGGGGGGGAGAGGGGCGTGGTTTGTTTGGGGTTTKTTTGTTTGTTTGTTTGTTTGTTTGGGTTTTTTTTGGTTGTGAGTTGTTGATGATTTTCCTGAAAGTTTCATAAAGAAGGGAAAGATACTCTTAATTTGTTGCATTTTATTCCAGTGTCATGAGGCAACTTCTATTCTTCATGTGTTTTTACCTAGGAATTTTGACATCGCTGATTGCTCGGTTAAATCCAGCTAACATTAACAACATTAAACAAGGTTTATCAATGCAATTATACAGTATTACTGCCAGAAAACAACTTAAAAATACGAGTTTTTATATTCCAGTGAGTTTTTGGAGCTTCTGTTAGTTTATGCTAAGATAGCTACAGCACTATGTATGAAGCTAGGATTTTTATGTGTTTTAGGGCAACAACAAATTCTGAAGTTGATAGTGTACAGTAAAATAATTTACTTTTATTTTTAGATTTTTTTCAGGATAGTTTTAATATTTTGTGGCTCCAAGTACATTATTACAGTTCAATACAGGACATGTGAACATAGAAGTCAACCATTTTCATGTCAGAAAAAATGGCAGGAAATAACATCAATTTTTTTATCCAATCTAATTTTCACATTTTTTACCTGACTTCCCTCTGGATATTAATTTCTGAATAAGAGAGAAGAAAGGTAAGGAGAGTGGAAGAGAATTAATTTCTGAAGGATTTAAGAGTACCTTTCCCTTATGATTCACTAGTATTGGAAAAGTGTTACCTTAGCTCCAGACTGCATCTTTCTGAGGACAACCTTTAATTCAAAGAGTTGAGATAAAGCGTATGACTAATTAACCTAACAATGTTATATTGAACAYGATGTATTCTTTTTTCAAAAACTGGCAATTTATTAATTTTCTTCTTATTGAAAATGGGCTTTCTCACCCTATTAACAGGGCACTCAGACCATCCATTCTTTTATTAGCTATTGTAAATTTCACATTTAATATGGTGCGTAAATCATGTTTATTTTCTAACATAGTAGGCTGCCAAAAGGAAAAAAAAACCACACCCTCCAGTGTAATCTGTTATAGAATCATTATTATCTAGCTGTCTGTTTGCAAAGCCAATCAACTTCACACTTACGATATTTGATCACTTTTGTATTTATTCTGGTTGATATGTAATGAAATTAATCACGTTCAAAAGGTAAAATGTATGTTACTTCATATGGTATGTTCATTAAAAATACTACAATCAACATATAGCACATTTCATTTACACTTTGTGTAAATCAGAAGTAATTTAATTTAAAATATATGAGTTACACTGAGGTTAACCCAGTCCCATACACAATTCAGAGCAGGGAATTGTATAAAGCATATGGAGTATAAACAGCTCATATCTTTAGTAGACTGTGCATGTCTTGCCTATGCAAAATGTTTTATTTTACTTCTGTCTCCTTAGCTTTTGTCCTGAGTTTGCACTTCCATTGTGCTTGCTGTGTGCTATCTTTCAATATGGGGAGTGAAAGTGAGAAACAAAAATTAATGGACTATGTGCACAACTAGTACAAGGCTTCAGCTGCAGAGTGGATAACATTAATGGTAATCCTTTGGTTCTGGTAAGAGCTCTCTGCAGATCCACAGAAACCCTAAGCTAACCTTACTAAAGAATATCTCTTTCATCTTTATTTTCTCACACGAGTTGCAGAGCTTCTTCAAGGACCATGCTGTCCTTGGTTATGACCCTTATAGTTTAGCCAGCTTCTCCAGAGAAAAGGTGGTAAATAGAATTCTCTAAAACGTCAACAGGGGATCTACAGAGCTCGCTTTAAAAAACAGAATATAGAGAAAGTGATATTACATGAAAAAATCCTAAAAAGATTATGCAACTTTCTACTAAAATATGTAAATAAGAAAAAAAATTTAGGTAAATATATTAAGACTTTTAAATAAAGATATCAGCTAAATGTGCAAGGCTAATTTGAAGACAATATTTTGCGTAGACTGTCTCATAGGTCCTTGAAATCCCAGAATTTAATTTAAACTCTGCTTTCACCCTCCAGTTTTTCAAAAGCTTCTGTGTTTTGCTTGGGTTTTTTTTGTTGTATGTTAAATGGAATTTGTTGTTCCCTCCTATCTTTTACAGCTTTCATTTTGCCTTAGATCCAGCAAAATATTTTTTTTGTTTTATTTTATATCAATGTATATCAATCTCAAAAGAAAAAAAAAGAAAAAAAACAAAACAAAACAAACAAACAAAAAAACCCAGCCAGCGTCTCCACTAAAACTCTTGAGTTTTGTCTGGTTTTATACCAAATTAGTAAATCTGAAAAACTTGGAAATATTGTTAAAAATCATTCTCAATTTTATGTCATATTTCCACAAACATGTTATTTAGCCTGAGTGGTGGTGACTGCAATTTGGTAAGCAATGGCAGTATATCTAGCATTGTACAAGACATAATATGTGTATGCTCTCTGTCCCACAAACTCACAGGGATATTTTGCTGAGCTCCTGACTTATAAGAAAACCTGAGAATCTTTCTCAGTTTTCTCTGTGAAGATTGAACGTGCCTCTTGCTATAGTCAATTATAGTAGTGGCGTCAGGCAGGTTGCAATACAGATAACACTGACTAGTTACTGCAGCTACATCAGTGTGAACTTTATAGCACTTTCATGCAATTGTGTGAACATCTGCTTTTATTACTCTTCTACTTCCCTGCTTTTCAAAAAGTGAACAGTTTTTTCCCATTATGTCCCGTACTGAGCAAAGCCATCAATTTTAAGCATCTTTTTCACATTTGCTGCAGAATGAAATAATTTTCTTTTCTCATCAAACAATCTGTATAATTAGAGTACTTTATAGCTATCTGTATCAAACAATTAGTGTATTAATTGCTGAGGGTTGGACTATACTGGTGAGCATGTAAGCAAAATTTTATAAATGTGATTACATTTTTGAAAGTGTAATGAACAGGAATGGCATTTCTATAGACAATGAATCCTTTTCTCCAGAATCCAACAACAAAGCTTTCTGATTTTCATTATAGATAGTCAATTGTTTATCCACAGGGGATATTTCCCTTTTCTATATCTCAAATTTTCTCTTTAGATTTGAAAGGCCTAATTCTATTCTGGCTTATTTAGGTTTCACGCTAAAGGAAATAAATTGATTTCAAAAAAGTGGATCTGCATTTATGAAGCCACAACTGGTAGCTTACCGTGGCCTAGAGTCTTTTGAGCAAGCTCTGAGGGTTCACTGAAAGTTAGTCTCTTGTCTTGCTGCTGTGGTTTCTTAACAAATAAATATGGATGCATAGCAGCAATTTATCTGAGTATTTTGACAAGTTTATTCTAATCATTAGATGTTTTAGAACACATCTGATGTGCGTCATGCTTTTGTACATACATGGCCTGTGTATTAAACTGAGAGGGCTGTATTGTGTTTCAAGAGGGTTATTCCAGTCTTCCCTTGCAAACTTATGAACAGCTCCATCATCCTCCAAAAATATGAACTGCACAGTCTCACCTGTGATAGGTCAGGCCCACAAGCAAATACTCTTGAGACAACAGCTTTTGCTCACCATGCTGATAATTTGGGGTTCTTTAAAGCAGAAATGCCCAGCTACTCTACAGTAATACTGTGACTGGCTCATGAAGAGGAACAAGTATATCTGTCTGTCTTTATAGTGTCTGTTTTCGCTGTATATACTTTTTAATCTTCAAAAATGAAATTGTCTTTTTCAATTTTAAATATGGAATGTATTAAGCATGCTAATATTTATTTATGTCTTCCTGAGTGAATGACTGGCAATCTGGAGCTCTTTGCCCTGTGGAGTGGAGCTCTGCAAAGGCAGTGTCAGGAAGGAGAACATAAAGGATGCCGTGCTCCTCTCTTTTACCTCTCTTTTGATCTCACGAAGTGTGATGATTCAGCTCTAGAGACAGATAGGTGGTCACATAAGCAATCTTTGCTATATGGGACCTAAAAGCATTACACATATCCTGCAGATCCATGTGCCTTAGGCTCTGCATTGAGATGAGGCAGTTATGTCCTATGCTTTCTTGCTCAATGGGTTCCCATGTAAATGAGATTTGGGCATGCAGGTTAGATAGGAGTTGCAGAATATTCAGAAATGTAATTAATCTGAATGAAAAAGGGAACAGTACTGTGAAAGATGCAGAGAAACAGACCTAACCCAGAGTGAGCACACAGTCACAAGCAGTCTTACAAGCACAAAGAAAAGCGTCTGATAGTACATAGTAATATTTTAAAAAAGACTGTCTTCACTACATTAAAAAAGAGACTGATACAAAACTCCTGTGGCAAATGCAGACTTGCTCAAACTAAAGAGAATTCCAGCATCTGACAGAGGTCATACAGCAAAATAAGTAAAAAATTAGGTTGTGAGACATGTGCATAAAAGAAAGGTAATCCAGAAGCATTTGCATCATTTAATGAATCTCTGCAGCTAGATGCATCTTTAACATGAGTTTTCCATGTAAGCAATTTGATCCTCAGCAAATTCATGAAACCACTAAGTACATGGTCCAGAAAAGCTGTTCTGTTAAGTTATAGGTCACAGTTAAAACCTTTGTTAAGTTTGTTTTAGGATGTGAAAATGACGGAGTCACCCAGCCTCTGAATTTACTTAGTAACTCAGGTGTCTTTTTTTTYCCCCTATTTTTGTCAGTTAAACAAATGGGTCTTGAGTACAATAAAATAGTGAGCTATTCGTGAATGAAGACTTATATGTCTAACTACTGGGAAAAAAAAAAAAAGGCATTGTTATCATTGATCATGTTCCAGGTAGCAGTTTTCTATCATCATTTGGTTTCAGATTATCACTTTCATGTTGTAAATCTGTAATAAATATCACCCTAATATCCAATTTCAGGAAGTAAAATGTGTCCATTTAACATAAAATATTAGTAGAAATTATTAAGAGATTATACACTAGCACTAATTATACACCTGACTAATGATCCTCTGTTTTTGGAAGTATTTCCTGTGCCAGTCAACAAAGTACATATATATTTTGTGGAATTAGCAAGCACCTATCTGCTAAAAATTGATAGGATTTATTTCTCCTTGCTTCATAGTCTATAATCTAGCATAACCAAAATATATAGTATTACCAAAATACAATACTTAAGATTTCCAGAAAGACTGTTTCCTGATGTGTGAAACAAGCAATAATCATTCCCGTGTTTGGTTTTCCTCTGTATTGTTGATCTTTTAGCTTTATCTATAGTAATAAAAGGCATTTTTAAATATATTGATACTAACATTAGGAGCCTTAGCAAAGTCATTTACAGAACAATACCAGTTAGACATGATTTAAATATTTTGAAGGAATGTTAAAAATGACTGCCAATCTGACAGTCAAGGTAAACCTGTGCGAGCACAACAGAAATAAGTAATCACACAAGCAATTTCTTGGCTAAAGAAGACTTTTAACGGAAAAAATATTTATGAAACTTTATGCTTGTTTTAAGTTGCTTTGAAATTGGCCAGTGAACAGCAACAGAGTAGAAGTGCACAATCAGATGGATAGATGGTTTCTTTAGGATTCATGCTGAAAAATATTATAATCCTGTAGGAAAAAGTAGCTACTGAAAGTGAGACAAACCCCGTCAATATTCTGGGAAAACTTTCGTCACTTTTAGTTTTTTCAACCATCTGTAATTTTTAATCTCTATGTTAATAGCTTACAGGGCAGCACAGAGCCTGGGGTCTTCTATCAGTAATAGAAAAAAAATCATATTTACAGGACTACCAGCCGTTAAAAGATTTTCCTGAGACACTTCATTCTTTAAGTTAATGTGGTTCACCTGATTAATTATCAATAGAGAGTATTATTTAACATTTTATGTATTGTTCAATATTTTCAGTCAAGGTAGAAATTTATGTACATGAGTGATTTCATAATGTGTAGTTTATATTTTTCTGTTTATTTCAATTCTTCTGTAGGATCTATGTAGCAAGGACCTCCAAAACACACAAAGAATCATTCATGAGTTCTTCCATAAAACTTTGGGAACAGCAAACTGATATCTTCTGTCATATCCACTGTATGGTTGAAAATATTCTCACCATGCCTAATACAGACAGAACCGTGTGCTCTTAAGAAAATAATATTTTGTTGAAATTAAGAGAAGCTAGATTTTAAAATCCATATCATAACTTTATTGCATGATACTTAGAAGTTCTAAGTTAAATGTACAGTTAACAATAGCATTTTATAGTCATCATGACTATAAAAGTCTAATATTTAAGACTCATTCAACAGCTTTTTTAGGAATTGCTTTGTGTACTTCCCAGTTCACTCATGTATATTAGCTGTAGTTAAAGGGGTGTTTTTCATTAATTGCATGGCATAACTTTTTTAATATAATATTTTATATTATTCCCTTCATGTTAATGATGTCAGAATGTTTAATATTTTTGTCTCACTGGTTTCTTTCTTTTGAATTTTATTGGAAAATAATTTGAGATGCTTTATATTTAGGAAAAGATTCCCATCCATGAAAATGTGTTTTTCTTCAAAGTATACAGAATTTGTGGTCTGTGCTTGTTTTTGTTTTGTTTTTCAACAGGATTTACTATGCACAAACCACAGTAAAAAAAGTACATAATGGCTTARTAAAAACACTGCAATTTATCATGATAGAATTCTGTGTCCTATGCAAGTAAAATTTCATTTCTGCTGAGTTAAGAAATGAGTGCTCCCTACTGTATTTCACTATTACCTGTGATTCTGTTTAAGGAAACCTAAATTACTATTATTAAAAGCATGAGCTGGCAAGTCTCACGACAGTAAAGAAGGCTAATGCTACACTGATTTTAAATCTTCCTCTCTCCTCTACTTYTTCATGAGAAATATGTTCCTAGGCTGTTGGTTTTGCATGGTGTCACAGAAGCTTCACAACACAATTCTGTACCTCTAGACACTGCAGAAGATAGCACACAAGCAGATAGTTAAAAGTAAATACCTGCCTAAACTGTTTGCAGACAAAGCACACAGGATGAATAGTCTTTTTATGGAGAGAATGGATGCAATCAGAGAATAAATGTTTAGTCCAACAATACCTAGAAGTCTGCAGTTAAATTTGGAAACAGGATGTCCAATGTTTCAGTCTAATGCCATCACACAAAACATCTTTTTTTTTCTGTCCTTCCCAAACTAGACTTAATGCAATTTTATTGTACTGTCCAAATTGCATGAGGTCTTAAGAACTCTTGATGGAAGCTGTAGAGGTCTTTTTGTTAATAATTTATGTTATAGGAGATGTTTTAGCATACAAAAAGTAGTTGGGGTAAAGGATTACCGTTCTAGATGCTAGGAAGTACCTGATTGCAAGGGAGACTAGGAGAGCTCATGGAAGAGAATTCTGTTGGGAGTTTTATATATAAAAGTGCCATCTCTTGCTAAGTACATCCCTGAGCTACAAATTGTTGAAACTGGGAGACCACTAAGAAACTCTTGCTTTCTCTGTAAGAAGATAAGGAAATTCCTACAGGGTTCTGTAAACTGCAAGTGCTGGGCTGGAGCAACTTCTGGTCTGTCCCAGGACTATCCTCCTTACTCTGTTATTGTACTTGAAAACCCATATGAAATAGTACTATCACTACAATTTGACTGATGAATATCATAATATTTTTCTTTCTGCACAGATGACAAACTGAGAACAACCATCATTAAAAATAACCAGAATCCTATAAAAATTATTAGCTCTGCCCTGCTCTGCTACACAGCTCACAAACCAGCCTGAAGAACATCCACACTAGAAGAATGGTTGTCCAGAAATAATATTAGAAGAAATGTCATCATTAATTTGGACAGCCTGAGACTTGAGAAGGTTTTGTATTTTTGTATTTGTAAAGAAGGAAGGTGAAGCAGAACCTTCCCTTAATAAGGTTCTCAAACAAGTTCATTATCTGTGATACATCAAATATTGGCTAACTCTCACAAAGTGTTCTTGTGAGCTTAAACTGAATAGTTACATGTGATAGTAGTGAAAATAAAAGTGCACAAACTGACACCRGTAATGTTTTAACTAAATTTAAATTCATACTTCTTGTGCTTGTCTGCCAGGCCATTTCTTCCAAATCAACTTAAATTATGAATTTACACCATGTTTACTTCTCTTCAGTAGTGATATTTTTCAGACAATGCAAGGCACATAATAATTGCAAAGTTCCTTCCTCTGCTTCATACAAAGAAGTCAGTGTAGTGTAAATTCACATATTAGCCTACTACACATTTACTTCTTTGTACAGGTAATATTTGAAGTAGCAGAATTTTCTCATGTTTCTCAGAACTCAGGTTCTGAGTTTCAGTTAAGTTTCAGAAAATTAATTTCTTGATGTCCAGAATAATTCAAAGCTTAGTGAGGTGAAATATCACTACAGATCTAAACCTCAGAAAGTCAGGCCTCGATAAATCAGGTTTACGTGTTCTAATTGGAGTTATCCCAACTATCTCAGGGAACATAAAAATATACTGTCCTGATTAAGTAACAATTTTTCCCAGCTGATATAAAATTGAATTCAGATCTTGTCCACATAGGAAGATATAGACTGTGAAGGTTTGATATAATTCAAAACAATAATCCTGTTACCACTAACTCCAGAATGCTTAGATACAGAAAAATTTCTTACCTTTTGCAAAAGTCATGTGGATTTCTAAAGGGGTTTGGGTAAAACCAAAAACAATTGATGAACCTGCCTTTAGGATTCTGTAGAATGTAGTACAGAGAAAAGTTTCTGTAGCACTTATGGCATTCTACAGGTTTATAGACAAGTGATATCATAGAATTATATATGAAAACACTCTCATGAATACGTAGTGCAAGTATTATTAAAGGTATTTTGCATGAGGGCCTACCTACAGATACCAGTAAATAGCTGATTTTGCAAAATTCCTTAGGGTTCAAAACAGAAGGATTTTTCATTTTTTCCTTGTTGTTCAATATTGCCGTAGCCTGATGAGCACGATTTCTATCACTCCAAGCAGAAGCTGCAGGGCTCTGTGGTGCACAGGGTCTGGGGTGCGGGGTTGGCCTGGTCTGGGTGGTCCTGGCTGCCCTGGCTGCCTGGGGGTGAGTGAGTCACACCTCCCTGGGGTGCTCTGGGGCTGTGTGATACTGTTGGTGGTGCGGGCCATGCTGAGGAATGTTAAGAAAATAGACCTAAGATGGCCAATGAAGAGGAAGGGGTCCCCATCACAGGCAGAGAATGCCCCTGGGTGAAGTACTCGAGACACTGATGGTTCCCTGAGGAACACTGGAGCTGCCAACCACAGGACCCTGAGGGACAATGGAAGGGTGAACATAACACCAGAGAACAGGTAAGTAGTGGTAAGGTTTTCTGTATAATAATTTTAAGGCTATTGTTACTACTGAGGTTTTTCATTATCAATGTGAGCTATGAATATTAGTACTATTGCAATTGAATTAATAGAAACTCTGATAGCTTTTGATTAGATTGTTAAGATTAATTAGACTAGCTATAAATTCTTGGCTCCATTCCATAACAATATTTTGAGTATAAAATTATGTCTGTTTTGTCTTCATGTAACTATTTATTTACAACTATTTTCTTAAGTGAGGTATTTTTAGTGGGTCTAGTGCTTCACATAAAGAATTTTCAACTCGACTAAGATATATTCAGTCTGAGCAACTGAGCATCTATTGTAGAATACAAGCTTTCATTTTCTATATATATTTAAAAAAAAAAAAGTATCAACAGATGTTCCCTGCTGTGAGACAGACCTTCTTAAAGTATTCATTTGTCATGATGGATGTTTTATGTTTCATGATGGGGAAGAATGTACATTGTCAGATGCATCCAATTCTGTGGGCCAAATGTGAGATACTCTCTGGCCTTAGTCAATATAGACAGCTGGTTAGATTATTTTCCAGTTTATCTGGAAGCTAGAGGAAAAGACAGGATGGTTAGGTGCTGTTTTGCAAAGGTAAACCGATAAACGTAGATGCCTCTCAGAAATGACTGTAATATTATTTGATGAACAAAGAAATCAAATAAATTCATGGACACTTTTTTACTTATTGCACTTCCCCTCCCTTCCCCCCTCCCCCCCGAAACATGCTTAGCAGGCCGAAAAATGGCAATGAAAACAGAAAACATCTTAGTGACTACAGGGATAGAGGAAACTGTAAATATGGGGTTCCTCAAATGTGCAGACAAAGCCATTTCTAGTCCTTTTTCAATAATCCTCTGGTAAAAACAAATAACAGGAAAGTCAAAGGGAAGAACCACTCCAAACAGAAAATGTTTCTGAAGCAGGAATAGTTGGGATTTTTAGACTTCTTCAAGATGCAAGCAGTGAATTCAGTAAGATGGAATGACTTAATTCTAGTGTTTGGAAGAGAGAGGACAGAAGGTTAGGATGGAGAATTAGATACAAAACAGTCAAAAGGGATGATAGTTCTTTCAAGTTTGCAAGATATACTGTGAACAGAAAGTAACAGGAAAAGGTATTTCTTTCTCTGGCACTTTTGTTAATATTCCTGTTTTGTCTTTTCACATCTACAAATAGTCTTTGCATACTCTTAATTTGCTGAACTAAGACAAATTATTTAGAACATGTTTCTTTCAGCCCAAAGAAAATCTCTGGAGCCCAAATTAAGAAATATCATGCAGTGCAAGTGTATACATGCTAGGTGTTCATTTGTGAAGTTTCTCTGGACAAAATCACGGTAAACTGTTCAGGTTAAACTAAATAACATCTTAGTTAAAGCCCTTAATTAAAGTTTTCAAGAAAGTAATTCAGTCCTTTTTCAATATGTGTAGGTGCTTCTGAGATTTGTTTCCAACTATTTTTAGAATTATTCTTCCACTGCTCTGTAACATTCAGAAATTCCTAACTACTTTCAATACAACATTTAATTTTACTTTTGCAATGCACTACACCACTTGGAGATTAATGTAAGTTATTAGAATTCTAGAATAATTTAGGTTGGAAGGGAATTCTGGACGGCATGTGGTCCAGTCCCCAACTTACAGAGAAGCCACCATCAATGAAGTTGCCTGGAGTATTGTCTAATCAAGTTTGGACCACCCTCACTGTCTACATTTAGATTTTCCTAATATCTAGACAGAATTTTCCTTGTTGCAACTGGTGTCTGTTGCCTTTTGCCCTGTCATAGAGGACCAAGCAGAAAGAACTGCAAATTGCAGTCACCCCATTAAATCTGCAGTTCTCTATCACACAAGTAAATCTAGAATCAAGTATCTAGAATTGGTATCAAGTTTTATTCACTATTATAGTTAACAGCTGTCCTAATTAAAATCACAGCTCTGCTGATATTTAATTCACATTAAAATTGATAGTGAGAGAATTTCAGCACTTCCTGGAGGTGCACCTCTGGCTTTGTCTTCAGTTTCAGTAGTTGTAGATAACAAGAAATGCTCCCATAATCTTCTCATCTTGAGTCTGGACAAATCCAGTTCTCTCACCCTCTCCTCCCATGTCATGTGCTTGAGCACTAACTGTGTTAGTCATCCCTTGCTGGTCTTGCACCAATATGTCAATGTGTCTCGTAGATGAAAGCCCAAAATGAGACATAATATTCCACCTGTGGTCTCATAAGGGCAAAAGAGAGAGAAAAGGGTACTTTTCTTTGACTTGCTGCTAGGACAGTCCAGTATGTACTTAGTTTTCTTTGTTGCAGAGGTGCACTGCTGGGGTGAGGCTGACTAGCAGCCTCCAGTTCCCTGGACCCTCCTTCTTCCACTCCCTGAAGATGAGCTTGATATCTGCCTATTAGGAAGGAAACCTCTGCAAGTAGGAAACAGAGACAGAGAAAGCTGTATTGACTAGGTTATGAAGTCATCAAACATTGGCAGGGTTGGGATTATAATGTTACTTTTAATTCCTCAGCCTTGGTAAAGATAATGTGAATAATTGGGTTGGGTTGACCCTGGCTGGCAGGTAAGTCCCCACACAGTCACTTGGTCACTCCCCCTTGAGTGGGATGGAGGAGAGAATCGGAAGGRTTTTTCTCACAAAAGTGAGAAAAAAAACTTGCAGGTCAAGATAAAGACAGTTTAATAAGAGAAGGGAAAAGAACAAAAAGAAACAAGTGAAGCAAAAGCAGTCATTCACCCCCAGCAGACCGAGGCCCAGCCTGTCCTCAAGCAACGGCTACTTCGGAAATACTTCCCCCCACCCCCGCCTTTTATTGCTGAGCATGATGTTGTATGGTAGGGAATATGCCTTTAGGCAGTTTGGATCAGCTGTCTCAGCTCTGTCCCCTCCCTAACTCTTGCCCACCCCCAACATATTTGCTGTGGGGACAGAGTGAGAAACAGAGAAGGCCTTGATAGTGTGTAAACCCTGCTCAGCAATAGCTAAAACATTGGTGTGTTATCAAAACTGTTTTGGTCACGAGTCTAAAGCACGGCACCATATGGGCTGCTGTGAAGAAAACTAACTCCATCCCAGCCAGACCCAGAACAATAATTTTGACCAATTCTTCTATGTTGATGGCTTCCCATCCTCTTCTCTACTTAAACTATTATACTGGAAACACACTATGCCACTTGCTAGACCAAATTTTATTGTATAAGCTTAAAATGTCAACTTTGGCATGTATATCTCTGTTGATCCTCCAAATGTTCTTAGGATTGCTTATCATGTACCATTCTGTAGACTAGAGAAGCCAAAAGCTGTCACAGGCTGATAAACAATTTTCTTTCAGCTGTTCTCTCTCACTGTATTGTGTCTATTCTTTTTTTTTTTTTTTTTCCTCTTCTCCCCAGTATAATCTGGCTGCCAGGCACATAGAATTAGAAATTTATCAGCATCCAGACAGCTGATTAAAAAACCCCCAGATAATGTGTGACTCTTACAGTAAAATTGCATCTGCTGAATCAGCACACTATGGAGACATAAGCCATTATCACACAGGAAAAAAGGAAAATCTAAGGAAGGTATTGCAGATATGTACCTTATGGAAGAGCAGTAGAAGCCTGATCTTATTTCTGTGCCTGAACTTGGCAAGTACCCAGTGCAGCCAATGGAAGAGAAAAGAAAATAGCATAGCAGTGAGAAACTCAAAAGTAGGCATAGAAAGAAAGAAAGAAAGAAAGAAAGAAAAAATAAATGAAAAAAAAAAAAGGCAGTGTACCCAATACAGAGATTCCAGAAGGATTCTGGTGGTCACTGCATGTCTTCAATCACACGTTTCTTTCAGTGACTTAGCCTGACTGGCAGATTGCAGAGCAAAATTTTGTAATCCAGTTTGATCTTGACTGCAGTTTCACTAACATGGGTGTGCACTTTTCTGTTTGATGTCATTTATTCACTAACTTTTATTTGGTGTGTTTTATTCTCTCGGTATTAATTTTAATGTGAATCAAATACCAGCAGAGCTGTCATTTTAATTAGGACAGTTAACTATAACAGTAAATAGACCTTTACACCAATGTGTAATTGTAGATTTACTTCTGTGATATATAACTGCAGATTTAATGGGGTGACTGCAATTTGCAGTTGTTTCAGCTTTTATCCTTTGCAGTGTGCTTAAAATCTTTTATTGAAGTTTCATATGTTCCAAAGGAACCTGGAAATTGAAATTCAGGGCATGTCTTTTTGACACAGTGTACTTCTGTGTCAGAGATTCTTGCACGAGCTTGTAGCAGGCTGATACACCTGCATCGCAGGAGACTTCAGCTGTGATGCAAGTGACAATAGGGTCATGTCCCTGTTTTGAGTCAAATGAGGGGGTGGACTTGCAGGGTGAATTTTAGTAAGAGAGTAACATAATTTTCAGTCCCTGTACAGCAGCGTAGCTTTATTTTTCTTATATCTAGCCCATAGCTCTGAAGTCTCAGAAACAAAAGCTGCACCTAACCTTCCTAATAAATCTACACCTACGTTATGTGCTGTGTCTGGGCAGCCCCAAGCATAGATACTAGTTTAGGCCTTGAATTAAAACCATTTAGTGTGTCACTTAGGCAGGTATGTTGCTATAATTGTAAACAAAGATGGGCATGTCTGCACTGTGCTATATCACTACAGATGTGCTCTGTTTCTGCTACCTGAGAATTTTCTCTTATTTTCATTGCTATTTTCTACCTCAGTGTCACTAAATGACAAGTAAACTGAAAAATCACAGTTTTGGAAAATGACAAATGTTTTGAAGAGATTGTCTTGAGAAAGCTTAATAGGATCTGATTTTCGGGGGGAACATGCCTTTGGTTTGGTGTATTCAAAACCATTAATAACTTAGAAGGTCAAAATCTTTTCTCAGAAGCAGTCCTGTCACTGAAAATTGACTCATCATTTGAAGTGTCCCCTCATATGTAAGATTCATATTTCCCATATTTGTTGTATTTGTTCATTTGGTTCATATTTGTGTATAAAATTGTGTATAAATCTACTAACTGGAAAAAAGTAAGAGTTTATCTGAAATACAGTGTTTCTTAGACTTGTTTCCGAAAAAAAGACCCTTCTGTGAAATATTGAAAGAGTCCTCATGGAATCCTCATTTCTTTTGTTCTACAAATACGAGTACTCTTGGGAACAGAAACAGAATTGGCTGTATCAGTCCCAGATCAGGAAAATAAGGTATGAGGACTCAGAACATGTCTGTAAGATCATAATATCAGAAAAAGAAACAAGAAGTATGAGAACAATGCCTTGCAAGTACAGAATACATCATGGAAAGTCTTAAACATACTGTCTATTTTTAACTTAACAGTAAGCAGTGCAGTTCAGCAACAAAGTTTCCGTCCAGTGAAGGAGCAGAACTCTCCAGATGTTAGCATTATTTTCATTTGGATGAATAACTGAAATATGAATAAGAAAGAGATTAGCTCCTTATTTTGAGAAATTAATTTCTGAAGAACTTAAAAAACATTTTTGACTCGTCTTTTTCTGCTTTATCTTCTTAATATTTTCTTACGATTTTCATTTCTATTGATTTACCTTTCCTTATACAACTTCGGTTAGCCTTAAGTTGTGAGGGGTTGTATAACTAACCTACTGAAACAACAACAACAGAAGAAAATAGCAAGAGAGGATTAAAGCTGACATGGCTTTTAGTAGGAATATTTTAAATGAAATTGAATTGTAGGACACTAGAATGCAAAGTTTAAAAAAAGAGTGTAAGTTATCAACTTTTGACTCAATTTCTCATCTTTGGATGAAATAAAATATGTTCAAAATATTTTAGCACTAGCAAAGTATTTAAGTATTTCACTAAGGATTTAATGAGGTAAATAGTGTGCCTTGTAAGTCTATTAATCTGCAATATGATAATTTTGAGTTCACATAAATCATTACTAAGGAGAAATAACTACTTTAAAGCAAAATTGAGATAAATACTTGTGTTTAAGAAGAGATACATTAATATCATAATGGAACCTGCTATCACAGTTTCTATATTTCAGTGATCTCTGCAGAGAACCAACATTTACAACAATCATCATCAGATTAGAAAGAAAACTTAATACAACACTACATAGTGGTTCAGTTCTGACATATTCTTATGCCACAATCTGGTACTTAAAACAAATGACTACTTTATATTTTAGTACTTCTTTTTCTTATGATAATACATTATATTGATATTCGGGATCCTTCTGATTTCATAAGAAAGCTCATTTCATCCTGCTGGGACAAAATATTAAAACAAATTATGGCCTATTTTACTTCATTTTTTCATGTAATCAAAGGATGTGATTTGTGATAACTTTTGTATTAGAAGGAATGATTTATTTTAGTTTTTACATAACTCTTGGAAAATAAAATTACTCTAACTTCATTCATAGTATTATTCAATATTTTTTCCTATGATTTTAGACAAAAGGCAGCTATTATTTAAGAAAATCATACTTATTCTCAATGAAAGTGATAATAAAGTTAGAAGGCTAACTGTCATGAATTTTGCAACAAAAACAAGATAGAGTTTTTATCTAAATGAAATTTTGTGAAATATGGGGTAGAAACTGATAGTTCAAAGTAATTAATAAAGAGTAACATGCTTTCAATAGCAGGATGGAGTTTTCATTTGGTTGGTTTTTGTAGAAAGCTATCTTTTATTTGTGACTTTCTTGTTAGAGAACCATTGTACCCGTGCTTTACATTTAGGTTTAACAGAATTCAAGTGAATAATCCCTGTAGATATTAGTATAGCTCTTCTTGTGTGTAAAAGAAGATATATATGCATTTAAAAACAGCAATCCAACACAGCATTTAAATTTGTTTTAAAAATTTGACCTTTAAATATATGCTTCAGATCAGAGCTTGTGTGGGTAAATGCAGCCTGCATTGTTACTGCTATGGCATACTTATATCCACCTGGAGTCCCAGCTGGGAAAGTTGTCACACAGGAAAATTCAGAATGCCCCTAGTGGAAGGATTATTATTTTCTGTTATATTACATAGATTTTTAAACCATTTTATTAAATCTAACATAATAGGAAAATATGTTTCTGAAGTAGACTTCTTTGGTATGGTTGAAAACAGACCAAAACCTCATTCAAAACTAGACAAAAGCTATTAATTTTGATTCTATTTCAAGGCTTACAACATTTTTATTAGTTTAAGTGCTTTTACATTTCCATAAAAAACTTCCACACATGTTGTGTCTGCTAAGTTTAGTGTTGTCCTAGTTACTCCTGCAGGTATGCCTTCGTTTTGTTGATCAAGTTGTTAGTGTTGATCAAGTAAATAGTATAAAACAGAAATGATGAAAAAATAATCGTTTCCCACCTTCTAATTTTTTCCCTCCTTAAGTTTAAATATTACAGAGCTTAATATGTATAAAACCAGCTGAATGCTGCAGGCGTATGTTTTTAAAAGGCAATAGCTCAGTGTTATTTTTAAACAAAACCATATCATCCTACCAAAGGATTTCATTCCTTTTTCAAATGCTGTGGAATGACAGCCAATTTTAACCTCTCTCTAAAACTCTCTATGACAAATCCATTAGAATCACTGCTGCGATGCTTTTAAAGGTGTATTTCTAGACAACCAATCACTCTGTATCTTCACATGGAGGTTATCAGAACGACTCGATTTGAACATGGATTCTCCCCAGCTGATGATACCCATTAGACCTACTGGACAAGCTTGTACTTTCAGCTTAATGACTGTAGCCGTGGTCCATCTCAACAGCTGGCAGCTGCAAGCACCTGCTCCACTTAAGACAGTGTCTGCAGTGTGCTTAGTAAGGGACTGCACACCCAGTAACCAAAAAAAAAAGAAACCAACCAGCAGAATTTTTTTTATTGCATCCAGCTTATGCTGTTCCAATTATTTGATATAGTCTTCAATGAAAATGAAACATTAATATTAAAAATATATTTTATAATTAAAATAGTTAACCCTTCTATTAGAGAACATATGTTAACATCATGAAAACATTAGTTCAGTTACAGAAAATATTGAAGATTCAAATTACTGAGGAGTCAAAACTCAATAATGATATCACTAATTAAATCAAATGTCATCTCTGCTTTCCTCTTTGCCATTACCTTGTGAGAATGGTTTTCAGGGGAGTTTATTGTTATAATGTAGGACTGCATATAAAAAATTGTACTGAAAGTGTGAAAAGCATGATTAGTAAGGAGTATATTTAGGGTTTGCTTATTTTTATTTAAAATGTTACCAAGGAAATTATTTTCCTATAAAACAACTGTATTGATACTTCCATTTAAAAATTCTTCCATCTAGAAAAAAGTGATACTTGAAAAACCACAYTATTTTCTCTCAAAAACCAATGAAATTGTTATAAACATTACTTGGAACCAGTCACATCATATTTTCCACTAACCCTTCTACAAGATAATTGCTGTTTAGTTGCTCTGCTTGAACGTTAGTCACCTGCAACCTGTTTCAAGGTCAACTGTTGGTAAGAAACAAAAGAAGACAATAACAACACTCAATTACAAGCCTCATTTTTTCTGCCCTAGAAGGCCAAGGCTAAGAACGTCTTATTTTGAATATTCTGAATGTTGCATTCATATGTTTATATACATACATGTACACACACATTATAATAATTACATTCTATTTTAGTGTTTATATATATAAAGTATATTAATATATATATAATTTTATTTATGCCATTCAGCAATAGATTCGTTTAAGAAAAGCATGTCAATATAAATACAGAGTGAGCTAATTACTGTAAGCTATACACATAATGAGAGTTATAGTATTTAATAAGTTATATTGACCAATTTTATTTAATAATAATTTTAACATAGGAATACACTGATTTGTTAAACTGGTTTTCAAAGATGTTAACTTCAGCTTTTGTAAAAAGATCGCGGTAAAAAGAAATTCACAGAATCACACATGAATTGTGATCTGTTTTGTAAGAGCCAAAGTGTGTTGTTTGTTAAAATCTATTTCCATGTTGTTTTTTAGTCATTTTTCACTTTCACGGAATCAGTTTTTATTGTTACTCACGCTCACTTTTGCTATGTAAAATTGAAATATTTCATCTTCACTGGTAATTCATACATTTGAAAGTTTATATACGTAGATATCTGAGGAAGAAAATGCTTGGGATAAGTAGGTTATCTTTTGAAACACAGCTCTTTGAGATCCATGATTTTTTTCACACACCTTAAAAAAAAGACTTTCATTTGTCAGTCTGATGTAAGTAGCTGGTAATATCAAACATATAGGGCAAGCTGGACTGGAAGAGGGGCGTGCATATCATGTTAACACCATACTAATTTTACTTCATTTTTGCCATCTCCTATACCTGAAAGAGCCTCCTTGTTCTAGTGGCCAGCTACGTTGTAGTTTCTCCATCTTTACAATTACCTTATTTTATTTAGCCTTAATGTTGGCCAGTTGTCTATTCCTGCTTTTTAATCATGTGGTCACATCTTACTGAAGACATTAAGGTCATATACTTATAGACACACCTGAATGGTGATAGTCTAGTGATTAATAACACAGATACGGGCTGAAATGCTATGGATGAAAATTGGGAGTAATGTAACACGTACATGCTTACTGTTCTCCTTGACTTTTCTGGTGTGCTTGGAAGAATTACTGCTTTAAAATCTAATATATCACATGGGTTTTTCTTCCATATAGGTAAGATAAATGAAAATAATTATGATACGAAAACCTGCAAAACAAATGTATTTTCTTATGATTTGATTCTTATTTGGTTTTCTACTGCAATAACCGAAGACAATTCATTTTGTCAACCCTATTAAAAACAGATGATGAAATAAAAAACATAYTTAAATATATACACAAACAGTCTGATTTCAAAATATCCACCAGCAAGTACTGACTTCTGTGGGACATAACAGGTACTAGGAAAACCTGCACAAAAAAAATCGCAATCTCAGATTTGTCCCATCTTAAAAGGAGAAGTGGCAATTTCAACTACTTATATTTTTCTAGGAAGAAAAAGTTCAAAAATTGCTTTAGAAGTTTTGTGAAATTAAGCTATTTTCTTCTAACACATTTTTGTATCCTCCTATCTTTCTCGATAGAGGAACATTAGGGAACATTTAAACAAACTTGACATGCATAAGGCCATGGAATCTGGTGGGGTGCATCACAGAGGGAGCCGATTATGTCATTGCAAGGCCACTCTCAATAATGTTTGAAAAGTCATGGTGACTTGGGAAAGTTACTGAGGTCTGGCAAAAAGCAAAAATCACTCTTATCTTCAAGAAGAGCAAGAAGAAAGATCCAGAGAACTACATGCTGGCCAATCTCACCGCCATCTCTGGGAAGGTGGTGGAGCAACTAGTCCTTGAAACCATTTCTAAATGTCCCCAGTTTCCCCAGATCTAGAAGAAATCAAGGCCAAGTGCTGTGGGGAGTGAAGGTGGTCAGGCTGCTTTGGAGTTGCCTGACCCTGAGCACTGTGGGCACTGGCCAGACCAAAGTCTTTGCCTGCAGTTCTACACATGGGCCTCTGCCTCCTCACAGGGCATGGAAGTGCTCATATCTTCTACCTCCTGGATGTAGCTAGAGGTGTGGCTCTTGTCCTGGTCCTCTGTATCCCCACAGACTAGGAGCTTCTTGGACAGAGCTGGAGCTGCAGGTCTTGACATGAGGGTTATCTGCCTCCCCACAGGGCATGGGCGTACTCACGTTATCTGCCTCCTGGGCACAGCTGGAGGTAGGGCTGATGGYCTGCACTGCTTCATCTTCACAGGCCAAGGAGCTGCTGTCCTCTCCTGGGGTGGCGGAAACAAAAGGTTGGAGGCCCTGCTATTCCTGGAGGGAGAACACCCACCTCGTGTCTTGAGGTGGACACAGTACTTTCACTTCATGGGGTTGCAGATGGGATTAAGGGTCCTGCCTCCTGGATGCATCCATAGTGGAAGCAGCCTCAGATCACCTGGCACCAAGCTTCCAGCCTTGGCAGGGTCTTGCTTCCACAGCTGCATCCCAGGGCCATTGCCCTGTGGGCTCAGATGATGACTTCTCCTCCCTGGGAGCTGCGCTCTCCCATTTTCCTTCACAAGACCAGGCTTGTCCCCCTGCAGGCTACATGCCATCTGCCTCCGACTGTGGGGACACCTTTGCCAACCTCATCCTCCACCTCGTCTTCTCCATCCTGCAGCCAAGGAAAGCAGTTGCGAGTTTGGGCTCTGCACGGCCTTTCTCCTATCTCCTCCCAGGCATGACGGGAAACTGTGGCCTGTGTGGCACACACACAGAGCAGCATGAGCCTCCAGCAGGAACCTCAGCTCCAAAAAGGCCACGTTTGGCATCTCACCCAAAAGAAAGAGTGAGGTCCCTGGAAAGGTCACAAAATCCAGCAGAGGAGAGGGTCCACAAGGAAGTTAGATCCAGTCCCCTGGTCAAAGCAGGACCAGTGTGGGCCACCTCTTGTCTCCTTCAAAGCCCCTTATGGCACCCAGTGCCTCTGCAGCATCCAGGCAGCTCTGGCCCAGCTCCCACAGCCCCCAGACAGCGCAGGGCCCAGGAGGAGCAAGGGCAGTTCTCAACCCGACTGATTTTAAACTGRTCTTAAAAGTTTTTTTTCTCAGACTAATGTATTGATTTGTGTTTGTAGATACTTTCTGCCAACCCAACAAAAAATGCAGCTCAACAGTGTGTTAAACATTTGCTTTCTGTGAACTGCTTCAAGAATTACATTTTTTCAGAGCGACTTACACCCAAATAATATCCTCTTACTAAAAGGGGAAAATTGCTTTCAAGGTAATACCTTAAAAAACACTAAAAACCAAATGGCAGCTTCTGAAGGGTATACTATGGTAAATATGTAACAAGCAGCCTTGAATTCTTTTAATAATTCCTTTAAGGATGCAACTATCTATGAGTAACTAAAGTCAGAAATCATATTGATGTTTTATTTACAATGAGAGAGGTATTTAGGTGAAAACAAATCAAACTTCAGTAAATATAAAAGCCTTAAGATACAAAAGCATAACTTCCAATTTCTTTAAAGACTTTTCTAAATTCTGCTTCTTCCCTAGTTGATCTTTTCTTTGATTCTGTTAGTGTGGATTCAATGACACAATGGTTAGTAACTTTTCATCTTCATGGAGGTATGTTAAAAATACCAAGAAAGTGTAGTAACTGTAACAGTACACACAAGAGTATTGCTCTGCCCTTGTACTTTCACACAATTTATGTTCAATATTATTTTTAAAGGAAAGATTATGTTACAAGCCAGATGCATTCTAGTGTTTGTAGTCTTCATCATCAGTGTTCTGTTTCAGATGTTTATAGCACACTTCCATGATGGACACCATTCAGTTGTGGCAGTCCCATAAGTAGCACTCATAACTAAGCTGTCATGCACTATTTAATATTAGGGTGGGAGAGAAAATTACTTGGTAGGAGGGTTAGTTCCAAACACTTTTGTCCTGGTTTTGGCTGGGGTGGAATTAATTTTCTTTCTAGTAGTTGGTATAGTGCTATGTTTTGGATTTAGTGTAAGAAGAATGTTGATGACACACTGATGTTTTTAGTTGTTGCTAGGTAGTCTACTTTCTCAAGGACTTTTCAGCTCACGTGCTCTGTGAGGTGCACAAGAAGCTGGGAGGGAGCATAGCYGGGACAGYTAGGCCAGCTGGCCAATGGGGTATTCCATACCATATGATGTCATGCTCAGCATATAAGGCTGGGGGAAGAAGAAGGAAGTGGGGGACGTTCGGGGTGATGGCGYYTGTCTTCCCAAGTAACCGTTACGCGTGATGGAGCCCTGCTTTCCTGGGGATGGCTCAACACCTGCCTGCCCATGGGAAGTAGTGAAGGAATTCCTTGCTTTGCTTTGCTTGCGTGCACGGCTTTTGCTTTCCCTATTAAACTGTCTTTATCTCAACCCACGAGTTTTCTCACTTTTACCCTTCCGATTCTCTTCCYCGTCCCACCTGGGGGAGAGTGAGCGAGCGGCTGTGTGGTGCTTAGTTGCCGGCTGGGCTTAAACCACGACAACTTTGTTAAAGAAGATTGCTATAGCCCATTAGCTGCAAGCAGCTGAGCAGATGAAGAATGCCCTACACAAAAATCACATAATGATTATATAGCTATACAGCTATAAATATTATGTAGCACGTGTATAGTTGTATTACTGATAAGGGATTATAACCTAAGGGGAAATGAAATAGTAAATCATCTTTATGCACAGATGATTTTATATGCTTTATATTCTGCTATATATGGAGCTCTAGTATTTGATACACTTCTATACTAAGATGATTAAGGATGTATTTTTAAAAATGTTTTCGAATCTGAAGTTAGGTGAAATTTTAGCACTGATTGKTAAAATTTCAGAAATTATTTCTTACTTCTACTTCCCAGTCTGAGCAGCCTGAGTGATCCAGGTACAGAAACAGAAGTGTACATTTCAATGAGTAATCACAGCATGAGTAATGATTAGCCAAAAGCCATAACAAACTAGTTGCAAATAGCCTACAGGGCACAGTTAAATTGTCAAATGGTTTAACATTTATTTAAAGTTTAGAAAAAGGTTCTGATGAATTGGATTGATTTGCAAAAAGCCAGATGAATTAGCTGATTTATTTTGTAGTGAACCATGTGACTGCTCCACAGGTGAAAGTCTGCAACAGGGTTTTTGCTTCTTCTCCTGTACAGGGTATACCTCATACCTTTTCCTTCGCTTCACAACTAGCAGAAGCAAGCGGATAAGTAAGCCTGACTGTATGGAATAAAGGGATGTCCTTTTATTTTAACTAACTACATAGTTAATAATCTAAGGTGAAATCCTTATAATGATATTAGTCACTATGTTTCACAAAAGTTAAAGTCTGCAAGGAGAAAACAATGTGTATTTTGACTTTCTGCATTTTCCGATACCTACACATCACAGGCAGAAATAGGATTTTCCTTCATGTGAGTTAAATTAGCACAAAAATACATTTTCACTTATTTTATACGTGTATATTTGTAGAAATGTGGATGAAAGTGATTTTTGGTTCGTTTTCTTTTTAGCTCTGTCTTCTAAGTGTTTGGTGTCAACCTGACTGTATTGCCTCGACTACATATGTATCCTTCTAGCAGTCTTTCAACATCACAGAGTTGTTTAATATATACACTGAAGAATTAAATTCTGAAACTATGAGGAGATATAGATCATGATATATTTCTAATCAGAATGTTTACTTATTAAATTTAAAACATTATTTAACTAGAGTTGCAGGAAAAAGTGGCTGTCAAATCAACATAATTCTAAAAATACCTACAAGGTGCAGGTTTTCACCCCCAGCCCCTGAATATTTCTGCCTTACAACTGAAGTCTCTTTTAAGCGATAGTCTTTATAACAAAGGTCTCTAATTTTTGCACTTGTTTAATGAGTTCTAAATATGCACTAATAGTAATTCTAATCATGAGTGCTTAGTGCTGAATAGATATGAATGCATATTTATAAGGTCAGTGATAGGACAAAGGGGCACAAGGAATGCAGCTTTTAGATCACACATATATGATATGTTATGGTTTCCTAGCTGCAAAGTGAAGACATGCATTTTAAAAGAATTTTTTTTACTTCATGTTATTAACTACTGATTTTAAAAGAGTGTGTTAAACACATGGAAAATGCAGTCAACTTTACACTGTTTCACTTCAGCTAAAGATAGTGTAGAAGTATCCTCCCCATTCTTGTGGAACTTGATACTAAACCTCTTCTTGGGATAGCCATCTTCAAAAACTAAAAGAAGATAGTCAAGTGCTAGTTCTCAAAATTCCTGAGACGTTTGTGGCTGTGAAAAGAGGAGAGGGTGAACAGGACAGTAAGTCCTGGCTTAGTTAAACTAAGGTAAAACTGTGCTTTATTTTTGTCTTCAGCATTGTTTAAATCACAGTAATATAAATATGAGCAAAATTTGGTCTTCAGTTCTTTAGGAATATCTGCTTTGCAATACCTGTATTGCTGATTACCTATTTTTTCCTTTTATGGACAAGAACATAACTGGTGATTTCCAACCAATAATTATAGTGTCTGGTAAAATTTGTGCTGACTTTAATTATCTTATGTTTACACTTTAAAATGTGATCATTGTTCCATGTGGCTAACCCTGCTGCCAACTTGTCCCACCTGCTTCTTCTGTTTACATATTATGAAGCTTATGAGCGAGTTCTTTTCCAAGCAACAAATAATACTGTTAAACAGCCCTTTGCAGCCTCAGTGAAACAGCAAAATACAATAAATGATATTGCACTTATTTCATCCTTGATCTAAGAAGCTTAGAGCACTTCATAAAATTTAATTGAATTTCACGTGGAGCCTACAGTGAAATTAAAGTCACACAGGAAGTGCATGGAGGGATTTGTAGCAGGACCGATATCTGACTGCAAGTCTCATGCTTTTGAAATGTCACCTAAGCTGTAGCCTTGTGACAAGTTCCACTCGTCGAAACCCAAGAAAATCGTAAGAAAGCCTTAATGCAAACAAGGCAATAGTTGCTCTTCTTTACAAAGATCTTTGCTTTTCACTTTCATTACCCAGAGTTAGAGAAGTTCCTTTGTCTTGTTCCTGTTTGCTTGAATTTATTTCACTTTCTTCCTTTCCACTCTTCCTTCTCCTCTTGCAAAATGTACTACATTAACCCTTTTCCTCCTCCGATCACTTCTCTGCTGTAGGTTAACTCTGCACTCGTTCATGCATTTTCCTATTCTTTACTAAACCTGGTATATGATCAGTTCGCTTTCTATGTGGTAGCATCGTTAGTTGTGTACTTCCTAGGTCTTTCTTCTTTTAGCTTTCATACACTCCAACAGGAGTGTACACTTGACCTCACCTTTGATAAACATTGCTTGGTCCTTCTGGACGATCAGTTAAGTTCTTTCTGCATTACCCACTGACCCATCTTTTAAATCACGTTTTTTTTTTTTTTTCCAGTAACATATTCTAAAAGCTTTTGCTGAGGAAAACAAAAATCAGGTTATCATTCATCCAAGCTTAAAAAGTGACATAATTTCATTTGTAGCCTTTCCTTTTACTAAAAGGTGCCAATGTGGCATTTGTCAAAATGGAAACACTACTCTGAAGCCCTGTCCCCCACACATTTAAGAGATGGTTTTACACAGACTTCCATTGCACTTGTTTTCTCACTGTTCTTTGGTTTTGATACAGCAGTACTGGTGACTTCTTTTCTTTAAATTCACTCCTTCCTTTTTTTTTTTTTTTTTTTTTTTTTTTTTTATGGTTGATTTTTTTTTTTTTTTTTTTTTTTTTTTTTTTTTTTTTTTTTTTTTTTTTTTTTTTTTTAAAAACTTGAAGGACAAACTGATAATTTTCAATATCACCTTTCCTTGCACATACAGAACTCCTTCACATCAAAGACCAGCAAACTGTGAGGAAAAACCCACTTTATATATTTGTTCATACCTCCTTCAGTGTTGCTGCTTCAATGTGTACTATGTTAACTCAATTGAATTTCATATCCTTATCCCTTGCTAGTTTTCCCTATCCTTTACTCACTTCTTATAACTCATTCCCTTATCTTTATTTCTCGGCACATCATTTCTACTTTTTTTTTTTCTTTTCCAGAATACAGTATGATTCCCCTTTTTCCCTTTTCTTTTTAATCTCTCTCTTTCTCCTTGCTTTGTCTTCCTCAGTGGAAGCCTGCTTTAGTTTCTCCATTTTTCATCCCTTACTATCAAAACCCTTTCTGMCAGAACAACCTGACCTCATAAATATTTTATCAAAATGTCCTCCAAGTAGAAACAACATTGTATTTCAACAGATTAATCCATACCAAGACTTCATTGTCTTATTATTCATCTAACAAAWATGCAATGCATTCGTTTATTCAAAGAGGAATCATAATTATTCTATTCCCCACAAGACAGACCTCTAAAGAATCCATTTTCTTTTTACTTGCATTATGAGACTTGCTAAGATCTTGAAGTGGTCAATGCTGTCTTTCTCTTCCAAACATTTTTTCATCTCTCCTAGAGGAAAATGTAATTAAAAAATATAAAAATCAACCTTCTGAATACCAGGTGTTTAAGGAATATTGAAATAATTACAGAAAGAGAATGCAACAGCTAAACAAATCTCAGTGATTTTTTTAAAAACAGAATAAGTGTGAAATTGCTATTTTAGCTTTTTACTTTGATGTAAGTGAAAGATACTGTGTAATAGAACCACTCAGAAACAAAGAACCTATCACTAAATTCTGAAAAAGTAACTTTTAGATTCACAGTCCTGATTAAATTGTGCTGTATTATCAAAAGGAATTTGGGATAATGGATGGCAAAGCAATTTCCAAAAGTGCAGAAGAACCTAACGAAAAGCCAGGATACCATATGTAGTTTGCACCATTTTCAGTCCTGGGTGACTTTGGTTTTAAGTGACTGTGTGAATGAGAGAACAACTGAAAGCACACATATACCCATTCACCCAGAAGATCTATAYCTCCTCAATATAGTGATTGCAATATCCTGAGCCACCGGTGCATCATGAAGAATCTGAATGAGAGGAGAAATCACAGTTCAGTTTTTGATCTTGTGACTACCCCTGGTCACAGTTATGATGGTTCATTCTATATATGACCACGTGTTTGTTGAAGTGGTTGTGGATATTAGTTATGCTCTTGAGTATACATCTCCCATTATATTCTCCATTTCATTTTTCTTACATTTAATGATCAGCCATGCCATCAGTAAATCAGAATAACATTTTAGGCAATATTTGTTGCCTGAATGCAAAGTGAATCTGTTTTAGACTGTCTTCATTTACATTTGAATTCGCACTACCTACAAATTTTTTAGGAACATACCTATCATCAGTCACAAGAAAACCAAAATATTTCACATTCGATCAGGCCATATAAGCAGGTTAACTGACATCTTTAACCACTTTTCCACAACTGAAGAAATTCACTGGTAAGCAGCATAAAACTAAAATACACATCAGAATATCTATGGTAAGCTAAACTTCAGAAGGCTTASAAACAAGTAAAATTGGATATTGTTCTGGTCTAAAGACCAAATTTGATGCCTGATATATTGTGTGAAAGTAAAAATATATTYAATCCAAGCACTTCAGAATCTTAATGACTAATTTGATCTTGCCTATAAAAATAAAGGCAAAGGACATGGGTGAAAATGTTCCATTTAACATGTGCTTAGCTACTATTAAATGGAATTGTTAAAAACTAGATGTATCCCCTGGGCAACATTACTTTAACCTGAGAGTTTTTGTGCATTATATTAAGAAAATGACATTAGAAATGGTCATTTGCCTGTTCGTACCTTAGTACTGTCGTATATGCTGAACAGAAATCAGCCTGTTTTATAGATCCTCTCTCTGAATAACAGGGCAAGACGGAGCAGTAAGTAAGCTAATAATAAAAGATATGGGTCAAATAATGATCTCATAATACTATCTCTACACATGTTTACAGTTTACATTTCTGACTTGCTATGAAGGAGTTAAGTTACTCAAAACAAATTTGCCTGAGCAATTCTCAGTGCTTCTACAGCTAGGGGCTTCTAGTCCTAAGCAGATTCATTTAGAGTTAACGTACATATAGAACTCCCTGCATCTTTGCAGAGTTCATTGTGGAAATACTGTCCTTGTCTAATCATTCTTCACTGTATGAACTCAGCTCCTCCTAAGGATTTAAAGATAAATAAAAATCATAAACAATATGTTTACCTTCTGCTCCTGTCTTGTAGGTCTTCTTTTGGCTGATAGGCAGGACTTTTAGAGGCTGTGCAGTGGAGCTGTCACTAATGCATCATCAGGTTTTTCTATTCTCTCTTCCCTCCTGCAAATGATAACCATGTAAGATCAAGCCCACCATTATTTTTTGGTTACCTGTAAATTTCCTAGTTCTCTGCTKAAAGCCTCAAGCACTGCAGTTGTTTTACTTAAAAATAAAAGAATAAAATTACCTGTGCTGCCATAATTGTAACCAGACGGAGTCTTAGCACCCTAAATCAAGTAAGCTACATTCCCACTGAGTTGTAACATCTAGATGCTTGAAATGTGTTTTTTAAAATCATGACTACAAATCCAATTGTAGCTATATTTTATTTTCAGATAGTATTTTTGCTGTGTTGCTGTACAGTCTTTCTACTATCAGATGACCCAATCCCACCAAGACAGATTCATTCATAATGCAAATAATGTAACACAAACATGAATGGTAGCACCAAAGCTGAGCTATAGAGTGCCTTGCATAAAAACTGGGGTTGCTTCTAATTTGAAGCTTAAGGCAAGCTGGCAAAGGATCTTTCAAAATATGTTACCATTTGTCCAATCCCATAAAAAGGAGGGAGCAGTCTAGTAAGATGGAGAAGCAGTTAAGGCATGACGAGTRGAAGCGAAAGGAAGTGAAGGACTGCGGAGAAGTGACTGAGATACTCAAGAGTTCCCTTGGATTTACAGTGCACTCTCTTCTCATTCTGCACCTTCAGATCTCAACAACACATAAAGCAATTAATTCCTCAGGCTCTGCGCCTTCTTTTTTTCTGATTTAGTCCAGGCGTGAATTCAGCTCTCTTAACTCCCCAAAGTTTCCATAAGCTTGTAATGGATTCTCAGATGTTGTAGTCATTTCTTGTAAATAGGCCAGCTTCTGAGATGACCTGGGACAGCTTAGGTGACCAGCTTCAGAATCTTTTATTGTAAGGGCTCTTACCCTGGGAAATGCAGGGCAAAACAGGAAATTGCCAATGACTCTTTCATACAAAAGCCAGTCAGCAGCAGTGGCAGCTGCACAAAAGTTGGTAATGGCTCATTACAGAGTTTGGAGAAAATAGCATTGCTTGAGAACTGTGTTGCTGTACAACAATAAGGGCAGACAGAAAACATTTAATAGGATTATTTTGTTTTCTTTGGTAGCAGGCTTGAAAAAGTTGGAAACATTTTGTCTGAAAATGTTGTATATATTCATGAATGTGTTTGGGGGGATGTGATCACAAAATATTGTCAGGCAGCTTGGCACAAATCCGGGTGATGAGTTTGAATGTCTTGCCAGGCTTAAACTAAAGAGTTCTCCCAGCCTCCCCTTTCTCCAACCAGCTGCATAGAAATAGGAATATGGCCACTTCAATACCAAAAGTATAAAGATATATTACCAGTAGTATTGCTCCCTTGCGTGCCCTCAGTTACAGAAATGTCATGTCTGAAATGTGATATGCTGATGGGTTTCCTTTAACTTTCAGTTCCCTGTGGAGTGGAACTGGTAACGTGTATGATGCAGCATCCCTGTATAGCAATAGGAACACTGCTTTAGTAACGTTCAGGGAAAACCCCTCCGACCACTTTGCCCACCTTTCTTTCTCTTGTTCCCTTCATATTGCATTCATTCCTAGTTCTCACTGCCTCAGACTACATGCTCGCCCTTAACTCCTTTTTTCCTTGGCTATATTCTCAAACGCTCCCCATTCTGCCTACTAAGAACTCTCTTGCTCTCAGAGGCTGGCCAGTACCCAGATGTTTTCTCCATCCTCAGAACTGATGTAGACAGTACTTCAGTGCAACAGAAATCATCATCGGGGCACAGGAATCACAGCTGCTCAGCATCCAATCCCAGGAATGAGACTAGTCATAAATTTTTCTCTTTTGCATTTTCTGTTTTATCTATTTAGCCTTGTCTTTCAACATTTGCATGGATCCTGCTACTTATCTGCTAGCCTTGGTGATTCTGACATTGTTTCAGTGAAATTAAAGGCTGGCTGAAAGGAGTTTGCAGTAGCATTCTGTGGTGCTCATGGGCAAAACAGACATGACTTGGGGAAATATCAATTTAAATTATTGCCAATTAAAATTAGAGTTGAATGGTGAGAAAAAAAGACAACTAAAACACCTTCTCCCCACCCACTCCTTTTCCCAGGCTTAACTTCACTCCTTCATCCCAGACTCCTCAACCTCCTCCCCTCTGAGCAGTGCAGGGAGATTGGCAAATGGGGGCTGCGGTCAGTCCACACCAGCTCCTCTCTGACGCTCCTTCCTCCTCATGATTTTCCTCTGCTCCACCAGGGTCTTTGCCAGGGCCGCCGGGGCATCTTTGTCCTTTTTTTGTTTTCCTTTTCCTCCCCCTTCTCTTCCATGGAGCTTACAATTGAGAGCATACAATTCCTTCTTACTTCAGTGTCATCTAGATCCAAAGCGTCTTTTCAAGGCTCAAGTAAGATTTCTGAATCCTTGACAGATTCTTCACTAGTCCTAAGCATGCAGACACTCTTTCTGAATTCAGCTCAGGGTTCCAGTGGGAGGATTCAGTATACGGTATCTTGTTCTCTCTTGCCTTGCAGATTGTATTGCCACTTACATGAGCACAAGCTGAAGACAAAGAAGAGATGAACTGTCAGTTATCCTGTCAGTTATGTCTGTTTTCCATCTGCTCAGGTCAGGTGCATGAAGACCAATTGGGTAAAGGAGTGCTAGGTACTGCATGCATACAGAGTATATATGATACTTTTATAATTGGCTGGTTTTGGCTATGTCAGATTTTGGTAAATCGGGGCCACTGTGAGGTCTGTGTCCCTTTTTGCTGTCCCAGCTTAGGGTTATGTATGACCACTTCCTTTCTGGGTCACTTTGTCCAGAAGACATTTAACATGAGCAAAGCGCCGCTGCAAACAGGAAACGCACAGCTTAAATTGCAAAGCAATTATTTAATGGCTAAATCACAGAATAGGTAGGTAGAGCTAATGAGCTATTACAGTAACCGTTAATATTAAAGATGAGTCTTTGCTGTACTAGTAATCATCAGACTAATGAGAAGGGTTAGCTTCCGTTACTCCTTGGAATGGGCTCATCCTCAGTGTTGCTGAGTTGCCATCTTATGGCTCCCTATTTTTTCCTTAGGATTTTATACCTTTTCATGTCATTGCTTTTCCTCTTGAACCCTTGTGCAGTTAACTATTGCTGTTTCAACTGTCTTACCTCTTTTTTATTTGGGTATCTCTGATCTATAGACTTCACAGCTCTTTCTCACAACTTAGCATTTCCTCAGAGGGCTGAGCCAAAGTTACCTAGCTATGCTATATCGAAACCAGAATTTAGCTCAAAAACAGTTGAACCTCTGGGAGGAGTTACACCACTGGTTCCTGAAGAGCCTGTAAAAAACCAAAACCGCACTTGCTTCCCCAGGAAGGAGAAATGTGTTAGATGTACAAATGGCTTTTAATATGTGGTCTCAGGGACCCATACCTTGGTGTTACACAGAATATGACATCAGAATTCCTGCAGACTTGCACCCACAAACTGAGATTTCTCTATGCTGCCACCCATCCATTTCTCAGCCTCTTACTTCCACCAGCTTCCCTTAAGAGGTCAGGAAGCAAACAATATAATTTAATGCAGCTCAAAGCATCAGTAACATATAAAGCCAACACCAGAACAGTCTCATATAAGAAGGCAGATAATCTCACTTGCCTTAGGTCATACTTCGATCTCCCTTCCAGGCCCTCCTCCCCCCACGCATAAGTGCTCTGCCAAATAGAGGGGTTAATGGGGGCTATGCTGTGGCAGGGGATCTTTATTGAGTATAAAAATGCAATTGGCTTTTAAAACCATAAAGGAAAGCATTCTGTCTGTCCCAGGGAGTCACTTTTTCCTTGATAGCATAGCACAGTTCTGCATGAATTCTCCTTATCTTTCTCTCTCTACACAGAGCAAGGAAGCAGAGTAAATGAGCCATAGAAACTCAGCCAGTTTGGGGAATTTAAAAAATTCTTTTTGAGATGAAGATTTCAGTGCCCACAGTTTCATGTGTGCTAAGAAGCTTTACTAACAAATGAGTGCTGAAGCATGACCTGCATGTCCCTTTTAGGTCATCAGAGCCAGAATGATCTCAACCCATTTAGCTTTCAGGTTATGCATCGGTCAAGTGAATACTTACTTTGAAGTCATTTCAGCTGAGAAGGTTAAAGGTTGACATTTGCGGTTATGACTTGTATGTCCCAGCTTTACACTCTTACCAGTATCATAAAGTCAGTTTTCAAGTTTTCACCATAAGCAGTTGAACACATTTCTAAAAGTTTGGAAATAATTATTCTTATGTATTCTTACTCTTCCATTTTTTTTCCTTTGTTTTTGATGTTCCTTTGTTTTAGTGCTTTTAAACTGATTGTGAAGATTTTCTGTAACCAAATAATTAAGGAAATTATATTTTAATTTCACCTATTTTAGGGTGATATATCTATTTTCAGCTAAAAGATGCATATTCTTTTCAGCTGGTTTTCATATGTTCATAGAAATCCTATTCTAGTGAGACCTCACAGTTAACAAGATTAGCTTTCTTTCTATGCAATAGTTAAGAAAACCACCTAATAAAACAAAAAAATCTTTTTTCCAGTCCCCTTTATCAATTGCGCTTTTACATAAAGATCATTCGGACTACTTGGGACCAGTGTAGTGGTAAATGACAAATTAAATTTTATTGCAGTCTTTCGTTGGTGCATGTTAAACAAACTAGTACAGAAGCTGTAATATTCTCTGTTACATTACAATTAATTCACTGCCAACTCTTTTACTAAGTATATTTTCTTCTTTATTTTTTAAATTCAGACAAGATAAATTATTCACTCTTTGTTGAAGGATTAAAAATCATTAAAAGAATTTACAAACTATGATACTTTTGTATGTTTATTCCTTCCTTTCCAACTCATAAAAAAGTTATTTATTTTACTTTTCAAATTAGGGGAGTATTTTTTAGGGCTGATATGTGGGTAATTCTGTAATTTCAGACTAGTGCAACATTTTTATACATACATATATATATATATTTCAGGAAATTTATAACTGCCTTAAATCAAATACTAACAAAGCTCTGTTCATGTACATTAGAACAAATAATAAGAACTGATTACAAAAAGTAGTAGAAGTGTAATAGACTATAATGTTTGGCAAGAGATGGAAAATACTTAAACATAATGAAAACTACTTAACAGGTTTTTTATATATCACTTGTCACTTGAGACAAAGCCATGGCTGGAAGAGCCTTCTAGCTCTCTCCCATTTGTGTTTTAAATTCATAAAAAAACCACAGAAAGATCCTGAGCACTGTCCATAGCTCTCTATCTGCTCACTGAAGTGTACTTGTGTGTGTGTACATTTGCCTCTGTGTGTGCGTGAAAAAATAGTGTATAAACACTTTGAATTGACTGACTTTTCCAGAAAGAGAAATAATTTTTGGAACAGTGGATAGGGTATTTATTGGAAATACTGTCTAGTCATTTACTATTGCTATAGATATTCCAATTGTCATACAAATTTTGACAGTTGAAAGAGGAAAGCCAGGAACCCAGTTTGCCAGATTTCTCTCTGCTGCTGAAGATTGTGATGAGAGATAAAATCTATTCACCTCCAGGTCATTAAGTTTGAATATAGGTCATACTGGTGGTGACCTATGCCATGCTGCTGGTGTTTTTCATCAGGCAGCCTGAAAGTGGTTTCTTTCAAAATCAGGAACTATACCTGTGAGTTTATGCTTAAAGCTTAAATGGGCATGAGTCCAGCTATCCTTTAATTTTGGAATTTTGTCCTTCCAAGTTAGGTTTTGAGGTACATTGTCATTGTGGACATGGCTTTACACTAGTTACGACCTGTGTTTGTGATTTCTTTTTTTCTTTCTTTTTTTTTTTTTAATGAAAAAAAGGGACAGCTAGATGTTTTTTTTTCCTCCCTTTGTCGTCTTCTTCACTTTATTTTCCTCCTCTCCTTCAGTATAGCAGCAAAATCCTCTAAATAGATGATGAGCTCTGTTCAAACATAATGACCAGTTTCTCTACACCAGAAAATTAATATTCTTACTGATGGTATTACCTCTGGCTTGCTCAGTAGAGTTGTTTATAAAGAAATTGGCTTGGATATCTGACTGTGCTTTCACTCCTCTATCTCAGTTAAGGACCATTAACAGAGCAGTATAAGGAGGTTTGCACTTTGAGTAATCGCACAAACATTCATGTTCTGTTACCTTTACAGAAACCAAGATACAATCCAGTAGGAGCAATGTTGTCTGGACTTCTAGGAAAGTTTAAAAGCCATGGGGTTTACATTGCTTAGCTACTTTCAGTCAATCCTTGTGTAATCTTTGTTGCTTTTTGTCAAATATTTCTATGCCTTAGAACTGGAGTACAACTTGATTATGTTGCCCCCTTTATAATGGACTATACAAAAAAATTTAGGAATTTGAGTTGGATGCTACTACTATACAAGCTATATCTGACACATGCAAATGCTAATTTAACCAGCCACATGTCATTCCAAAACAAAAGTGTATGATTTTATTCAAAACTCATAAAACTTCATGTCTTAAGGGTGCAGAAAAATGAATATCAATAAATAGCTGGAAAAAAATACCCTTGGCTGTAAACAAATGTCTGATGATGTTTTCTGCAGCATAACATGAACACTGATGAATCTGGTGTACCTATGCTGTTGATTAACACTCTTTTGTGAAGATCAGTGGCCACAAATGACTTTCTGTAGTGGAGCAAGATTAATTCTTAGCAGACAGTATCAGGTCACATATAGTAAATGTGATGGCGATGAGGCACTGTAAGGAAAGAACAGGAGACCCATCTTTATCATCACTGTTGACAGCCCATCTATGTGCATTTTTGAACAGATGTGAAGTTATAATCACCATATAGGTGACTGAAGATTTTACCTCCGTAACATTTTCATATTCTAAAACAGTTACAACGCCTGTTTTAGTGTGCTTGGTTTTGGTTTTTGCTGCATCCTCATCTCTGTATTGGTTTTGGCTTTTTCATAGTAGCTAGTATGGGGCTGTGTTTTGGATTTGTACTGAAAACAGTGTTGATAAAACAAGGATGTTTGCATTATTGTTGAGCAGTGCTTACACAGAGTCAAGGCGTTCTCTGCTTCTCACACCACCTCACCAGCGAGTAGGCTGGGGGTGCACAAGAAGCTGGGAGGGGACACAGCTGGGACAGCTGACCCCAACAGACCAAAGGGATATTCCATACCATATGACATCACACTCAGCATATAAAGCTGAGGGAAGAAGAAGGAAGGGGGGGACGTTCTGAGTGATGGCRTTTGTCTTCCCAAGTAACCATTACACGTGATGGAGCCCTGCTTTCCTGGAGGTGGCTGAACACCTGCCTGCCAATGGGAAGGAGTGAAGGAATTCCTTGTTTTGCTTTGATTGTATGCGTGGCTTTTGCTTTACCTATTAAACTGTCTTTATCTCAACCCACGAGTTTTCTCACTTTTACCCTTCCAATTTTCTCCCCCATCCCACTGGGGGAGAGTGAGTGAGCGGCTGGGTGGTGCTGAGTTGCTGGCTGGGGCTAAACCATGACAATCTCATATTCATGAATTCAGATTAGTGCTGACCTCTAGCTTGTTCAGGGATGGGTGGTGACTGCTTCAGGAAACTAGCCATTTAAAGCTAGAGTTGAAAGAATTGTTTTGATCTTAGATGCGCAACTCTTTGTGTAGAACTCAATTTTGAAATAAAGTTTGCTGAGACAGCAAACAAAGAATTGCTCAAACCTCTTGGAGCCCTGCACAAAAGTCAGCAATGATTTATACAATACTAAACCATTACAATTACTTAGTATAATCAAGACAGCTACCTTACTCTGGAAAACTACTTACAGAAAAGATGTACAAAAAGTACAATGGATGCCATCTGTGACAATCACAATATTTCTAATTAAGAATGACTGAAAACATGCCTTTCTCAAGACAATCATAAAATTTAGAATTCTTGTGATTTATTATTCAAAAAAAGTCTGTTTTTTTGTCTAGAATTTTAGATATGCAACATGAGGCAATTATCCTGTATGCCATTTGTCACTGACACAGGATTTTCCCTGTTGTATTTTAAGGTGTGGCTTTGGAAGCTTTGGAATTTTTTTTTTTTTTTCCTAATCCCACTGCAAAAGAGCAGAACTAGGGAGCCCAACACCAGCCAGTAGTCTTACATCAGTTAATGAGACCTGGGGGGCCAGACCCAGCAACTTTTGATTGTTACACAGCTTGAATATACTGAGTTTAATGCTACTTGCAGATGTACTTATAGAAGGCCACGCATTTTTTTTAATCAGGTCTATAAAACAGGGACTGAAGTAGGAATTACTGTGAAATTGTCTACGCTTGTGAGGGAGAAACAAAATTTCAAGGAAATTCAGATTCAAGGAAACTAAGTCTTCAATAGCAGTCAGTTTACCTCGGTAGTCACCTCTGAAAAAATCCTCAGGGGTATGATATTTACCTACGTGCTCCACAGGGAAAATCTCTTTAATCAGATAATTTATACTTCCACTCTCAGCTCTATGGCTTTCAGACCACTAGCAGTGCAATGTGACTGTGTTCAGAGGACATTCTTGATTGCCAGGTATATTTTATAGAAAATGGTCAGTGGGGTGATGGAGGAATGCAAATTTCTTTCTAAAATGCCCTGAAATATAAAAGCTTTTTCTTAGAAATAATTTTTTTCTTCCCAGAGGAGATGTCTAATGTCCAGCACGCAAGAATTCAGGAACTGCTGTGGGAAATACCAATACAATAGCCTATTTGCAAAACAACAGRAGCAGAATTCCGTTCTACAGTTTACTGAATTCCCAGATGTCACAGTGAAAAAATACAGGCCCAGAAAGTATAATTTGCATTTTATTGCAGGCAAATCTTGTATAAAGTATGACATTTGTGAAGAAGTAGCTGTGACACAACATTTTACTGTTCATAAAATCTTACAAACTAAATTACAATGTCAGAAACTAGTAATTTTAATATATCAACCTTTCTGATAAATAACATGCAAAGTACCTTTCAAAGACTAACAACAAAACTATGAGAGCATTACTTATATAAACAGAGGGACTGACCCAAAACCCACTCAAATCAATGGGTGCCTTTTGGTTAACTTTATTGGGTTTTTCATCAGGGCTGTACTGTTAGAGATATAAATAATTTTTGTTTCAATGTTCGTTCACAAAGTTCTGTTGGTAATGCACAGAAACTCGTTTTGCTCCATGACAAACTGTACTTTACCTCAGACTGTTGATTTTCATTCTAAATTTTTTATATTTTTTGCTCTAGCAGAAGATGTTTATACAAATGTCAGTATGTAAAACAGTTAACTTTTTCTTTTTGGCTTTTCATATAGGTGAAACGAAATAATAACTTCAAAGAACTTCCTAATGGAAAATAACGATTTGCATCATTGTGGATCTTGGATTTGAGCTACATTCATGTTCTTATTACTAACATTATAAAGGTTATTGGGTCCAAAAAAAGGTGTTCTCAGTGTTCAAGTTCTGCATTGGAGGTTTATGCTTTTATTTGTTCTCTAGCTCTGAGTGCTATAAAGAAGAAACTAGGGGAATATTCAGGACATAGAATCCAGGCCAAAAGTTTGGATGCATACCATCATAGTAATGCATAGTTTTAGTATACCTACTACTTCTCTGTGAGGTCGGTTGTCCTGTTTTCATCTGGGATAGAGCTAATTTTCTTCCCAGTAGCTGGCATAGTGCTGTGTTTTGGATTTAGTATGAGAATAATGTTGATAACACACTGATGTTTTAGTTGTTGCTAAGCAGTGCTTACCCTAGTCAAGGACTTTTCAGCTTCCCATGCTCTGCCAGGTGCACAAGAAGTTGGGAGGGGGCACAGCCAGGACAGCTGACCCAAAATGGCCAAAGGGATAGTCCATACCATATGACATCATGCTCAGCATATAAACTGGAGGGAGTTGGCCGGAGGGCAGCAATTGCTGCTCAGGAACTGGCTGGGCATTGGTCAGCAGGTGGTGAGAAATTGCACTGTGATTCACTTGCTTTGTATATATTTTTTTTATTATTGTTATTATCATTATTATTACTACTACTACTATTTTACTTTATTTTATTTCAGTTATTAAAYTGTTCTTGTCTCAATCCATGAGTTTTCTCTCTTTTACTCTCCCGATTCTCTCCCCCATCCTACCGGAGGTTGGGGGCGTGAATGAGCAGCTGTGTGGTGTTTAGTTGCTGGCTAGGGTTAAATGATGACATTGGTACACACCAAAAGCCTATATGTACATCATATATGCAGTTTTCTTGCCAAAATATGCAATAAATAAAACCCCAAATCCAGGTCTCTTCTGCTTGCCTTTCTGCCTGTAAGTGACCTTGCACCATTTCCTCTCTCTGTGTTGATGGTGCTTCAGATCTGCTCTGATTTTAGCTGAGCAAATTTTTTCTGGTTCCTTAACTCTTTGTGTGTTGGCTTTATTTGAAGACAGAGTATTTGAGTTAGGGATTAAGTTTTACTGTGTGTACATATTTAGTACAATAGAGTACCTCTATTAGCAAGGTTCTTCCATGCCCTTGTTGTATAAAGAAAAATACAAGTGTAAGGAACCAGAAGGTGCTAGTTACCTAGGTTTCAGTTTCCATCAAAGACTGAGTGCACAGTTGCAGAGTTTACCTTAGCGCTCCCTTCTTTTGACCACAGCATGACACACTTTTTTATACCATCACTAAGATACTATGACATATGAACATATACAGGCAATCTGGCATAATAATAATAATAAATTTGTCTTTTAGCTTCAAACTGAAAAAATAAACATAGTTGACTTTTTTACCTATATCTATCATACATGTAATGTAGGAAAATATATGTGGAAGACAGAAGATATGCAAGTTGGTTCCTCAAGGAAACTTTAAACAGGAATTTCTAACGCAGCTGAGGACAACACAACAGAAATCTCAGCCAAAAACCTGTTTATCTAAAGAAATCTGTTACTGCTAGAGAGTGCCATGGATTGCTTAGATAAAGGTCACATAGTTTCTTAACTTGAAAGCATTTCTCTAAATGCTTTGCAGTCTTTGTTGGTTTTGTTCAAACTGAAAAAGACTTCATGATTTCATATTTTTTTGGTTGAACACAGTCCACAGAACAGCTCAATAGAGAGCGTTAATATTTTTAAGGAACAGTACTGTGGTCAATAAAATTTGGATGAACATGGTTAGGTCATTGATGGGTAGCATAATTCAAATACTCAACCTCTGTCAGTAAGGAAGAAAGGTGAACACGAATATGTTTTATTTTAAAGAGTAAATCTATCAATAACTTATACAGGCAAAAAGTAATAGAGTAGTAATAGTACGCAAGATCTCTTCTGTAGTTTTCAAGATTAGAATTGAGCAGATATAATTGAGCAGAACTAGGGTGGGAAAAAAATTAAGAGACTTTTGCATAGATTGTAAGGCATTTTGAAGGCTTGTGAAATGCTGTTGGCATATGTAAAGTACTTTTTCTATTTGCTTGGAGAAGGCATTATGTGGAGAGAAGATAAGGGAAATTTTCCTTGTACTTGTTTAATTTTCCACTGAATTCTGCTTGTGATATCAAATACGTTGGGATTTTTTGAAGGAGATTATATTATTATTTTCTTTAATAATATTAATTTTTAATCTTCTACTTCAGTCCTGACGTAAAAACGTTAGTATTGGTCTGCTTTAGATTCTTGTCCTAATAGAAATCACCAAGTATTTCAAAATCAGCTGATGAATCTAAATATATCAATTTGTTGAAATTATAAAGGCAATAATTTTTCTGTAAAATAAATTTTCAGTAGCCCTAGCATTCATCACAGTTATGCTAAAAAATACTGAATAATACTGCTGGAGGAAAACATTTCTAATGGAAAGTGGAAACTCTCAGACATTTCAGGTGATGATCACTAATGCAGAAGCCTTAGAAGGTAGTCAGAAGACATTATCCTTCACCCTTTAGACAAAAGTTTTTCAACATTATGGTTTTGATTATGTCTCTGAAAACCATTAAATGAAATAAATAAAAAGACTTCTCATCTACCAGTATGCACAGAATTCGATATGCCAAACACAAGACAAACTGAGTTTGACATTAGAAAAAATTGAATGTGACAGCTGCAGCAGTTACATCTTGTAGAAGGATGTGTGTGCTTGCAAAGACTTTACATCAGGTCCTGGTTGGGAGCTGGCATTTTCAAAGGTCATGAAGCTCCTTAGCACCATTCAATTACTGCACAAAGGGTACCACTGACAGTTTTAACACTGTGGTTAAGTTAGCTGAGCACTAGCTGAGACAATCAAACTTTTGACAGGAATGGTTGGATAATATGTGTATATCACAAAAAATTTCAAATATCATATCCATGCTACCACGCCCCCCCCCCCCCGCAGCCCCCCTTTAATTTTGAAAGACAAGGAAAATATCAGAGAATCATTTAGTTGTCTTGTAGCTTGTGAAGGTATCAACACTCTCAGCCTGACAATTTTTATCATCACTTTGCACAAATATAGATATTAATGAAGTAGAAGGCAAAATCTTTTAATTGCTTTTGATTTTGTTCTTTATTTCAGCTGTTTCCTTCTGAATGAGTAATCTGAATCAGTAACATACTGATCAAACTGTAKTGACATAATCATACTGCTCAAAACACAAAAGGACCAACATTGTTCTACTGTTTACAAATGTACCTAGATTGTTGTGGCTTGTCCTGCAAAGAGTTTAGATGAAATAAGAGTTATAGAATCATAGAATCATAGAATCGTTTAGGTCAGAAAAGACCTTTAAGATCATTGAGTCCAACTGTTAACCYAGCACTGCCAAGCCCACCACTAAACCATGCACCACAAACCCTAAGCACCACATCTACACGTCCTTACTTACCTCCAGGGATGGTGACTCAATCACTTCCCTGGGCAGCCTGTTCCAATGCTTGACAACCCTTTCGGTGATACCCTAGTATCCAATCTAAACCTCCCCTGGTGCAACTTGAGGCCATTTCCTCTTGTCCTATTGCTTGCTACTTGGGAGAACAGACCAAAACCCACCTTGCTACAATCTTCTTTCAGGTAGTTTTAGAGAGTGATAAGGTCTCCCCTCAGCCTCCTCTTCTCCAGACTAAACAACCCCAGTTCCCTCAGCCACTGCTCATAAAACTTGTTCYCCAGAGCCTTCACCAGCTCCGTTGCCCTTCTCTGGACACGCTCCAGCACCTCAATGTCTTTCTTGTAGTGAGGGGCCCAAAACTGAACACAGTATTCGAGGTGCGGCCTCACCAGTGCTGAGTACAGGGGCACAATCACTTCCGTAGTCCTGCTGGCCACACTATGTCTGCTACAAGCCAGGAAGCTATTGGCCTTCTTGGCCACCTGGGCACACTGCCGGCTCATATTCATCCTGCTGTCCACTAACACTCCCAGGTCCTTTTCTGCCAGGCAGCTTTCCAGCCACTCTTCCCCAAGCCTGTAGCATTGCCTGGGGTTATTGTGACCCAAGTGCAGGACCTAGCACTTGGTCTTATTGAACCTCATGCAGTTGGCCTCGGCCCATTGATCCAGCCTGTCCAGATCCCTCTGCAGAGCCTTCCTTCCCTCAAGCAGATCAACACTCCTGACCAATTTGGTGTCGTCTGTAAACTTACAGAGGGAGCACTCAACCGCCTCGTCCAGATCATTGATAAAGATATTGAACAGAACTGGCTGCAGTACTGAGCCCTGGGGAACACCACTTGTGACTGGCCGCCAACTGGATTTAACTCCATTCACCACAGCACTTTTGGGCCCTGCCATCCAGCCAGCTTTTTGCCCAGCGAAGTGTACACCCATCCAAGCCATGAGCAGCCAGCTTCTCTAGGAGAATGCTGTAGGAAGTGGTGGCAAAGGCTTTACTAAAGTCCAGGTAGACCACATCCACAGCCTTTCCCTCATCCATTAAGTGGGTCACCTGGTCATAGAAGGAGATCAGATTGGTCAAGCAGGACCTGCCTTTCATAAACCCATGCTGACTGGGCCCGATCACCTGATTGTCCTCTATGTGCTGTGTGATGGCACTCAAGATGAACCGCTCCATAACCTTCCCCGGCACCGAGGTCAGGCTGACAGGCCTGTAGTTCCCCGGATCCTCCTTCCGGCCCTTCTTGTAGATGGGCATCACATTTGCTAACCTCCAGTCAACTGGGACCTCCCTGGTTGCCAGGACTGCTGATAAATGATGGAAAGTGAGTTGGTGAGCACTGCCGTCAGCTTCCTCAGTACAGATGGGTGGATCCGATCCGGCCCCATAGACTTGTGTGTGTCTAAGTGGTGTAGCAGGTTGCTAACCATTTCCCCTCAGATTATGGGGGCTTCATTCTGCTCCCCATCCCTGTCTTCCAGCTCAGGGCTCTGGGTACTCAGAAAACAACTGGTCTTACTATTAAAGACTGAGGCAAAGAAGGCACTAAGTACCTCAGTCTTTTCCTCATTCTTTGTCACTATGTTTCACCCTGCATCTAATAAAGAATGGAGATTCTCCTTAGCCTTCTTTTTGTTGTGAATGTATTTATAGAAACATTTTTTGTTGTCTTTTACTGCAGTAGCCAGACTGAGTTCTAGTTGGGCTTTGGCCCTTCTAATTTTGTCCCTGCATAGCCTCATGACATTCTTGTAGTCCTCCTGAGCTACCTGCCCCTTCTTCCAAAGCTCATAATCTCTCCTTTTTTTCCTGAGTTCCAGCCAAAGCTCTCTGTTCAGCCAGGCTGGTCTTCTTCCCTGCTGGCTTGTCTTTTGGCACATGGGGACATCCTGCTCCTGTGCCTTTAAGATTTCCTTCTTGAAGAATGTCCAGCCTTCCTGGACTCCTTTGCCCTTCAGGTCTGCCTCCCAAGGCACTCTCTCAACCACACTCCTAAACAGGCCAAAGTCTGCCCTCCGGAAGTCCAAGGTAGCAGTTCTGCTGATCCCCCTCCTTACTTCTCCAAGAATTGAAAACTCTATCATTTTGTAATTGCAATGCCCAAGTCAGCCTCCAACCACCACATCACCCACAAGTCTTTCTCTGCTCGCAAACAACAGGTCCAGTGGGGCACCTTCCCTAATTGGCTCACTCACCAGCTGTGTCAGGAAGTTATTGTGCACACAGAAACCTCCTAGACTGTTTCCTCTCCACTGTATTGTATTTCCAGCAGACATTGGGTAAGTTGAAGTCCCCCATGAGAAGAAGGGCTAGTGATTGTGAGACTTCTCCCAGCTGCTTATAGAATATTTCATCTGCCTCTTCATCCTGGTTGGATGGCCTATAACAGACTCCCACCATGATATCTGCCTTGTTGGCCTTCCTCCTGATTCTTACCCATAAACACTCAACCCTATCATCACCATCATCAAGCTCTAGACAATCAAAACATTCCCTAACATACAGGGCTACCCCACTGCCTCTCCTTCCTTGCCTATCTCTTCTGAAGGGTTTATAGCCATTCATTGCAGCACTCCAGTTGTGTGAGTCATCTCACCATATTTCTGTGATGGCAACTATATCAYAGTTTTCCTGTTGCACAATGGCTTCCAGCTCCTCCTGTTTGTTGCCCATGTTGCATGCATTGGAGTAGATGCACTTCGGTTGGGCTATTTATCCTGGCACCTTTTTGTGGGGAGAAGCCCTAAGTCCTACATGACCATTCTCAGGTGCTTCCGTGGTTTCTAACACATCAGTAACCCCTGCATCTTTGCTACCTCATGGATCTCCATCCCCTACCTCCACTGAGATGGCAAACCGAAGGAACTCGCTAGCACACCGTCCCTCAAACATTGTCATGCCATCCCCAGGCTTATCTCTAGCAAGCCTAGTTTTATCCCTTTCCCCCTTCAAATCTAGTTTAAAGGTCTTTCAATGAGCCTTGTTAACTCCTGCGCACAGATCCTTTTCCCCCTTTGAGACAGTTGTACCCCATTTGTCGCCAGCAGGCCTGATGTTGTGTAGACCGACCCATGATCAAAAAACCCCAAATTCTGCTGGTGACACCAGGCTCAGAGCCAGGTATTCATCTGCTGGGTCTGCCTGTTTCTTCCCTCATCATTCCCTGCAACTGGAAGGATAGAGGAGAACACTACTTGTGCTCCTGATCTCTTAACCAGTCATCCCAAGGCCCTGAAGTCTCTCTTGATTGCCCTTGGACTTCTTGTTGCAATTTCATCACTGCCTACATGAAAAAGCAATAATGGATAATAATCTGAGGGTCGTATCAGGGTAGGAAGTTTTCTCTTCACATCTTTAACTCTGGTCCCAGGGAGGCAGCAGACTTCCCTAAGAAGTGGGTCTGATCGGCATATTGGGCCTTCTGTTCCCCGCAGGAGAGAGTCTCCTATGACAATGACCCATCTTTTTATTCTTTATGGAAGTGGTTTTGATGCAGGGCACAGGCCAACTGAACCTTGGYAACACCTCCAACCTAGATAAACCACTGTCCTCATCACTGTTTGGTTCCACTTGCAGAGCCTTGTACCAAGGGCACCTCGGAAGGTGGGGTAGACACGGAGGAGACGCRCCTGCTGTTCTGGGCAGCAACTTGTCGCCATTGCCCCCTATGCCTTAAGTCACTGTGTTCAGCCAGGCGGAGATAGGATTGGGAATCCTCCGCATCATGTGTCCTGTCTGCCTTTTGGGCCTGTCCCAGGGAAGGCAGCGTGTGATTCCAGTAGTCTATCTCTCTCTTGCGCTCCCTGATACTCCTCAACCTACTCACCTCCTCCTATGCTACCTGAGTGGCAGTGCGTTCTCACCAGAGCTCTATCTGTGAAGCTGTGTCAGTCATGGTGGGTGCAGAGCTTAGAGAGGCCATGGCTTTCTGCCAGCGGACATCGTTGCCCCCTAGTAGGGCTGACAGAGCTTCAATGCCCTTCCTGCATGCCCTTCCGCATGAACTGCTGCGCAAACTGCCATGCCACACCCTTGCTGACACGCCATGCCCTATTTGCCCGCCCTGTTTGCTAACGCTCCCTGAAGGCTTCTTTTATGTGTGTGGGAGGGCTTGGCCGCTGTTGCTAATGGCCCTGCCCAGGTCTCATTGGCCGCTGTCGTGCGAGCTGCAGGCTCCTGGGTGGTCTCTTGGTTCCCCCTGAGGTTCTCCCAGTTAGGGAAACCGCCCTGTGCACCGCACTAGAGCCATCCACTGCGGATCGTGCCGGCACCGGAGCTGCTTGCTTCGGCACTTTGGTCTTTAATATGGTTTATATGTGTGTACATTCTTGCACCACGCATTGAAATGACATAGGGAGGCCTAGATGAATCTTTTAAAGTAGATGGTAAACATAACGCCATAATACAATTACCACTTCTGGGTATTCACACAACCGCACTTGCTTCCTCTCTTCCATACATATCTATAATTAAGTATGTACAAGTGTTTCTAAGATACAGGCATGTGCACTTACAGGTCCCTACACAATACAAATTATAATSAACACCTTGAAGGTGAGGAAAGCCATTTGTCAGCTCTTCTGCACAGCGTACAAATGTAAAGGTAATCTCCTGTCTAGGCAAACTGACTCCTTATTTCTGATGTTTTCCATTTTCAGTATGATGATTTGTTTTGTATGTGTGTCTTATGTGCATAAAACTCTCTTATTAATTTTAATATAACAGTACAGAATACAAACCCAAATATATGTACTAATTTGGGGTAGGATGGAGCATTTTCATAGGACTTATAGTAATGAACCTAGCCATTACAAATATTTAGTTGGGTGTTTTGAAGTATTTTGTGCTTGTGAATGCAAGAAAACAGAGAGAGATAAGGTACCATTGGACTGGACTCTCTGAATTCAAAGTGAATTGAAATTATATTTCAGCAAAGCATCCCTGTCCATTATAAATGTCTTTCCTTCCACATATTCTCTCTCTTTCTTATACTCTCAAAAAGTCTTGGTGACTCAAAGCTCACTTTTGTAGCATTTGTTTCTACTCAGTTATGAATTTGGTGTCCATTTTTTTTTATGTTCCTACCTCCTTTCCACATTTTGTCCTTCCTATCCACATTTTAGATATCTGGAAAACATGAAAAGATGAATATGTGTCTAATCTCACTGTTAACAGCTTAGATTTTGCTGCAGGTAGAAATATCTCAGCATCATTCATGGACGATGACCTGGGGCTGCTGAAGAGGCTGATACTTTCATGGTGGCTTGAGATAAAGTGTAGTGGCTTAGCTTCTGTCTGAATTCTACTTTTTGTTGTGTTTAAACAGGTTAAGATTCAAGTTTATTAGGTGTTACTAACACCACCTTTGGCTTTTTGGGAGGTCTCTCTTGAATCCTTTGATCCTAATGGGTCAAGTAATCCTTATTGATATGAGTTCATGATTTCTATAGGAATCACAACTACATAAGGAATGATGTTTCAGAATATCCTTGCTGAGGATAATATATGTATGTTTTGCTAAGAAATCGAGACAAAGGTACAAAAACCACATAATACCTTTTAAATATTTAAAACACTAGACTGTAGAAAAGTATATAAAGATGTGTGGGCTAAAGCTTTGCTCTAAAAATAGAGTAAGACTCTTGACATGATTTTCGCTAAAACTTTCAAACCCCTATTTGCCATTCTTTATTCTACATCTCTCTGTTATTAGTCAATGAAAGTATGAAACATGAAAGTTCTTAAATTAACCTAAAGCACAAGTCATTAATAGCACTACAGCCACTTTTTGAGTTACGGACTGTTCCACTGCTGTTAGTATACAACTTGATAGTGAGATAAATACATTTATCTCCCCCATTGTCACCCTTTTTTAAACATTGTGCCAATGTGGTATCAAACTGTGCCAAGGTATCCAAATCGCAACAATTCCTGATCAGTACAAATATTCATTAATCTCCCAGGAAGCAGAACAAACAATTTCTCATTCAGTAGTATTTCTAAGCATAATAATGAGCTGCAGTATCCATGGTAGAGAAGAGATTTGTGAAGCTCCAGTCAGTGGTCATTCAGATAAAGTACTTCTCGTTTCTTGCTAGGTGTCTTGTAATTATCCTCTGAAGTTCATCACATCCTGAAATAGAATATTCAGAGTTTAAAATCAAGTATCTTCAAGGCGTCAGCTTGAATATGGCCTTGGACACCAACTGAAGCTCTATCTTTTTAAAGTCATGGCCAAATGATGAATAAACAGTAAGAAAAATATCTTGAAGGAAAAGGTAAGTCTGAGAAAAACAGCCATGTGTTGTACTGGTCCCAGAGTGAGGGAGGCAAGTACAATTGTAGTAGAGATATAAATACAACATATTTGGTCCAAGAAAAACAAAATTGTCTAGCTCTTGGAATTTGTGGTGTTCTGATACACCTTTCTGAAATGCATTCTGTTCTGAAAGACAGAAGGTATTATAGTGACAGGCTACACCATAGTAGCAGTGTATGAACAGGAAATTCAGGAGATGGAAGGAAATAAACTGTCCAGAAACAACAATGCTAATGCAGTGTGCCAGGAAAAGCTGCCTGTTACTATGCTCAAATAATCAAATTTGCTAGCCTTCACCACCGCTTTTCTAACAAATGAAATTGCAAGATCAGAGGAATTGGGTTTTTGAACAGTAGTGTTGCTGGTAAGATCAGTTGGCAGTCAATCACAGTACACTGAAGTTCTTACGCACAAGTAGTCAAAAGATAACACAAATTCATGTTCCATATCTCCTAGCAGTGACCTCAAACCCCAACATATGTATATAACTCTGGATAATTTGCTGTTACCAAAGAGAAATAAATAGTCTGATAAATAACTCAACTTTTAGGAGCATCCTAGAAGTTCTGAGTTTATACAGATGTGTCCATTCTCAACTGGATTAGACATGGTTTATTTTGAGTACCAGAAAGAATCATAAATCTTAATTGTTGAAAAACAAACAAACTTATCTTAAGAATTTTGGATGTCCTGGGCACGGCATTGGGACTTCTGTTCTCTGCACAGGATGGATGAACTATCTGTTATGTGAAAAGTGAGAAAATACAGTCAGTTTCACTGTGTGTTCTGCACATGCTCAGGACTATTATGAAAATATGCTCAGTAGTTGTTTTCCTGGAAGTCTGAAAATCCACTCTGCTAGATATTTGGAAAAATGCCCAGTTACAGCAAAAAATGCAGAAAAAACCCTGTGCCCCATAACACTGTCCTAAGGGATATGGAGTTTAGTGATATACAAGAAATCCCATTATATGGGAAAACTAGCAATGGTAACTGGCCAAGGAGTCTTGAAGGACTTTTCAAGTGGTAGGGGATTGGAGCTGGTTGCTTAAAAGCCACATTATTGGAAGTACTTAAAGAATTAAGGATTTTGTACTGGGTTTCAGATACTTCATTAGTTTCCAAAGGATGTTTTTTCTAAAAAAAGTCTGGTTTATAAGAGAAAAAACCCACATCTCTTTATGTAGGGACAAAAAAAAGAAAAATAAAAATCCAGTATTATCAGAGATATTTTACGAATGTTACCATAAAAGATGTCACCACCTCAGTGATAAAAAAGGCATTAGCTTTCGGTACATCCACTCTCAGCTCACCACATATCCTCAGAGAATCAGCTGGCCTCAAAGGTTAGTTAAGAATAATAATAGTTAAGAAAGAAACTGTAACCTTGAAATCTCTGAAGAGACTTGGTTGGTCTAAACAATATGAAACTTGAAAAGGTACATAATATTAAATGTTCCCATCTGTTATGAATAAGTATGAACCAGCTCTCAGTTGAAATAAACCAACAGATGCTTTAGTTTTGATAATTTTTTTTTCCATCATTTGAAATTGTTACTTTGAAAACTCATTCAGTGTCAAAATAGTGGGTGTGTATGATGTTTTTCTCATCATGAATTAACCAGATAAAATAATCTTGGTAAAATAAACAGACACTACTAAGACTGTGCCTATTAGTAAAGAGACATTATTTGAAATTTGTTAATAATGAAAATTTTTAAGGAGTAAGTATGAAGGTAGCGATTCTGAGAAAATCTCATATTCCATTCTGAAGTGCTGGAAATGGTACCCCTCCAGCCTTGGTCCCGGAATGCAGAGAATTATTGCAAAGCGTTCCAACTACGAGCCCCTGCCACATGTGACGGTTAGGAAGCAAAAAGGTATTAGAGTGCCTCACAGTGGGGTGCGTCCTCCATTGTGATATTGTCTTGGGATTGCATTTGTTGTTTAAATCTTCCAGAGAAAATAATTAAATATTACTTAACTTACTACCACTGATAACAATACTTTTTCTCCCTGCCTTCAAATAGCTAGTCTGAAGAAAAGAACCACAAAACTGCTGCAATCTGTAAAAAAAAAAAAATCCTTACCATCTTCTTTTAATTTTCTTTTTTTTTTTTTTTTCCCCCCAGCACTTTGGTAATATATACAGTCAGTAAAGGGTTAAAAATATCCAGGAATGACTGACATCAAACATAACTCAATGTTCAATCAGTGGCATACCATGCATATTGTGTTAACATAGATTGTAATTACTTTCTCACCAAATGCTATGCCAGATCTTTTCACTGAATAAATGTAAGCATGTGATGTGCCATCATTCTATCACTGCCAATTTAATAGGCATCTCTTTTGGAGAGAAGAAGTGAAGGTATTTAACTCATTTTTTTGAATTTGCATATTCAGTATTGAACAGCTAGGTTTGCTAGGAAACACAAAAGTTTTTATTAAAAAGTTGTACAGAATTAACATCTAAAATGATGATGAATAGGAAGGAAAAACAAAAGCCCGGAACCCTAAGGACCTCTGACAGTACTGGGACATTCAATTCCATTCACTAGAAACACAGAAGAAAAAAGAACAACACAGATGAGMTGAGCTTTTTTGTTCTCTACCCATCCTTTTCTTCAAAAAGAAAAAAATAATTAACATTTTGTCTCAACTCAGTACTCAATTTTTGGTGTAGACTGTTGCAGATCCATTTTGTCTGGAATCCCTCCTCAGCTGAGTATGCTATTTTCATTGTATATTCTTCTTGTGAAATAATAGTCAGAAACCTGCGAAGATAAAATAATATTTTAATGCTTGTTTGTGTGATCTTAGAGCTGACACAGCATCGGTGTGTACTACTCCACATTAAAATATATTGTCTCCACAGCTGTGTAGATTGAACTGTATGAGAAATGTGACACAGCAGCATGAGAGGGCACCAAGAGAGTGAAAATGAACAGGAGAAACAGATAAAATGCTGAGTATAACATGTTAAGCCATGTTGTTTGACATGCTATAAGCTAGCAAAGAACAAAATCAAATGAGCTTGGAGACAGAGCAGCAAGCTGTAAAACAATTTCACTTTGACAGTTTCTGAACAGCTACAAACCCACTCTTAGTTCTGGTGCCTCTAACTAGGATTAGGGGATAGATATCCATTTTCTATGAGTTTGTGAGCTGAAGGGAAGAATCTGGGCAGGAAGGGAGTACCCCTGCTGAAATGTATACATAGATAAATGAGTTTCATACTGAAAATAGGTTTTATTTAACACGAAACAAGGCTCGTGTAGAAGAAGGTACTTTCAGTAGAAGAAAAGACAATGGAAATAAAGAGTCTAGGTTTTGTTTGGGCTAGACCAATTTCTGGCTTTTGTCTATTAGTCTAGTAGTTTGGTAACTCACTCAGGTTGTGGAAGACATCTTTCAAATCCATTCTCTGAATCACACAAAGGCTTAAATTAGAATGTTTTAGGATATTTTGAAACAGGGATGCTCTCCCTTTATTTTGTTTAAATTGTATATTTGATGGAACACTTCACTATCACTTTAAATAAGGACATGCAATTCAGATATCCAGTTAGGTAAATGGTTTATTCATTAGATTGTAGAGTTTGATCTCTGATGAAAAAATTCCATGAAAAGTGCAACTGCATCAAAGAAAAGGGAATGGTAGTATCCCATACACCAAACCTAATTTTAGAAATATCACATTACCTTGGGAAGGCACAATTTGGATTAATATCTCAGAAATCTCCAATAATTGAGTGAACTAGCTGTATAATATTTACAACTGCTTATTTTGGAAAGTAGATTATTTCCTAAAAAAAGAATTGGCATTTCTCTCACCTAGACTGTAACTTGTAACTCCAACTAGTTCTGAAGTAGAGGTGCCACTTTGGGAATGAATCTTCTTAAAGCTTCAGCTACAGGAAATAGGTGAGATTGGTGGCTTTTAAAAAATACACCTTTGCATTAGTTTTTAAAGAAATCTAAATGTTTTGTTTGAGCCTCTCTTTTTTAACATATAAGGAAAAACTTTGTGAAAAATATCTACTGTCTTGTCTTTCTTTTCAAAGACAAGGTCAGGATACATTATGGGAAACAAAATATGATTAAGAATGGAGTTTTATGAAGTATGAAGTCAGGAGAGACCCTACTTTTGCTTCCTAGAAGGCACAACAAGGTACTCCTAAGTAGTATCTCCAAATGTCATTGTTTCATGATGTTCTTCCTTTTCATAGAAAAGTAAAAATTTCCAGGTAGGAAACCTTGGGAAATCTTAAAACGGAAACTATGCATTTTCCAGTTAAGAATTGCAATGGTAGCTTTAGCATACTCAGGGTTTTGAGCCTTCATAGTTTCAGGCAATATGTAGTGCCTGAAGAGCTTTCACAGTTTCTTCACTTTCCTGGCATTAATTGCCCTGAAAAGTGAGGATATTGGCAAAAAGCTCCCCTTCATGAGCTTCTTCCCTAAGCCCACAGCATTTCTAAGGATTTGACTCGTAAGTATTTATTCAGTATAAGGATTTCTAAATATATATTTTCTAAGAAGAAAGCATTCTACACTGAAAGAAGGCCACAAGAAATGAAAAAAGAAAATCTCATCAACAACAAGCCAGCATAAGAGCAACAGATAGACATTAGCCACTCTAGAAAAACACATTCCAACCATGAATGAAAGTACAAACAGAAATTAAAAATAAAAAAATCATATGCAATTATAAACCAATATCTTGAAGAGTTATATTTCAGAAAGCAGAAAGATGCTTTAAATGCAAAAAAATTACCCAGCCTCATTAACCAGACATACATTTATATGAAAAAGACTGAAACCACAACAGGAATGAAAAGGAAGATCAAAAATCAGGCAAAAGCTTTTAGATATTATTAACACTGACTTTGATTAGAGGATTTTTTTTTTTTGTTTTAATTTGCCCATTCAGAATAGGCCTCCATTACTTGGGATAACTAGTACAGTGCTTTTTATTTTCTCTGTTATTTTTAGCATAAGCCATTTTAAAGCTGATTAACTTTATTTCTCATTAGTCTGTAATTTTTTTTTTTAATATTCTGCTTCTTTTTTAAGTGAACTATATTGCTCTGTTTATATTCTTTAAGGAAAAACCTGACACAAGTTGAAGTAGTGTAATTAGATACCTGTGAGCCATATGTGAGTAAAGAAGAAAAAATAAATAATCTTTTACTCCACAATTTTGTCTGTTATTTAGGTAAGTGCAATGAAAGGATCAAAATAGTAACTAGATAAAATTAGTTATTAGTGTGTGTGTTCATTTATCCAAGACTCACTTAGTACCCACTGAATAAAGCTAAAAAGAAAAACCCATGAATATTCCCAGAGAAATATAAAAACTACAATGCACACCTAACAGTAATAATTTAAAAAATCTTGAAATAAACTTGTGATTCAGCTTAGAAGTTAGTCTACAACACTTAAAATCTATGTCCTGAATGATTCGGTGTAAACACATACAAATTAAATTGAGGCTGAAAACACCTTTATCCTTTTAGCTCTCTAATTTGTCTTGGTGCTCAGCTATCAACTCAGATTTTCAGTCTTTATTAAACTTTTTTGTGGGTTTTTCTTTTTTTTTTTTTTTTTTTTTTTTTGTATAAGGAAGCCTTTAAGATTTCCAAACTCCTGGTAACTGATAAATTAATATCTATATGCAAATGAATACTATGTGTAAAAACTTAGGAAGAATTGTGAAGCCTGAGTGTTTTTCTCTTTGTACTTCGTATCAGTAAATGCCAATTGAAATTTTTAAACTGCAGAACCAAGCAGTGTAACATCCAGGATTAAGGTTCAACTATATCTAGAGCAAAAATGTGACTTTGAACATCATTTCTTTTGATGCAGTCTGATATGTGAGGGACAAACAACCTGCACAGCCTACCCAGCTTTTAAAGTCAGAATGAGGAAGCCTCGTCATTTCCGCTACTGATCAAAAGGAAGGAGAAGGGTGAACTACCACACTGAATTCTTGTTCCTTAATATTATTTTATTACTGCTTTATTTGATCGCTTTATTCAGCATAATAGGTATTCAATATTCCTCTCATACAGCTGTCAACCCACACAACTGGCTACAAAATTTGGTCTCAGAAGGGTCCCTTAGCTGTTTCTTTAATGTTGGGGGGTCTTGGGGATTTTGTCTTCTTTGTTATTAATTGCATAAACCTTCCTGAATCTTTGTATTCCTCCATAGATTTTTATGCTTCAGTCTACCTCTTTTTCCTCCACTCAAGTTTGTTATCTATATTGGACTTCAAAATTAGTTTTAAGTCTATTTAGAACCCTTACAGCAAATCAATTAGTTCAGTAATAAATAAGCTAGTGTTGTCATCTCTGGAAATCTTTTAATATTTGAAGCATGTCCACCATTTGCTTTTCATAAAAGGCAATCTCAGTTGTTCAAAAACAAGACTACAGATACATTGATTTTCTCTGAGATATTGTCAGGGGTGATGGTAAATGTCTGTGCTACTTTCAGTAGTCCTAGTGAAAGAAAAGAGCCTAGATTCATGTTTCCTTCAGGAACGAAGTCAGTATTCTTGCTATATTTAAAGTTTTTTTCAACATGAATTTAATGTTGGTGAAAAGTTCTTTATTGACAGTTCCAAAGAATGAAGTCCTCCAATGCAGTTACTCTAATAATGGCAATAATGCCATTAATACTATTGTAAGCTTAGCTGTGTATCAGCCAGTTTACGTGTTCAGTTGCTCTAGTTGTAGTATATCTTTAATAAGAAGCAAACAGTCAACTGATAAGAGGAGGATATTATCCCTCCCAGTTGCTGATGAAGAACTGTTGAACTGACAGAATGAAACTGCTTCCTTGGTTTCACAAAAGAAAACTGTGGAAAACCCAGGGATTAAACGTGTATCTTGATTTGGAATCCAATTGGGATTGATCCAGGTGACAAAATCTTCCTGGTTTCTTAAGGCATTATTTAGGCAGCTGAGTGCATATTGTTTCTACACTGCCAGTGYGGGGTTAACTTATGGAGAGGTAGCTTGCTGCATCGATGCAAAGTACAGTTCCTGCAACCAAAGGTAACAGATCATCTTCATAGAATCAGTGGTAAAAAATAACAATGGATGTTGATCAAAGTCCGTTAATGATTACTGAAGCAAATATTCACCAACGAAAAAACCAAAAAACTAAAGACTATGTAATCAGGACTTTATGATTTTATAAGAGGATGTTCAGAGCTCCTAAAGGGAGAAGGCAAATCACAGCCATGCCCACTGCTCAGATTCATGACTGCATATCAATGAAACTTGGTTTTGTGGTTGAGGTACAGGTGGTGTTTTCAAAGACAAAGTAAAGAAGCTAGGCTCATATTCCCCCTGACTTACCTTTGGAATGAACTAAGTCTTGTAGACCTTTTGAAAAAAACATAGCCACAGATTTCTTTTTTCAGCATCACACATTTGGTCTGTCCTTTTGTAGTAATCTTTTATTCTAATTGTGTAATCTTAAAAACAGTAAATATATCATACAAATTAAACTTATCATGATCTTTTCTGTACTACAAAGTGAGCCAACTCACTCCCTCAGCACTATTTTGTCTTCGCCTGCTTTTGATGTCCCTGATCTAAATTTTGCACCAGAAGCTGTCATAATTGTCTGTTGTATGATACTGAATCGGTTGTCACACTTCAACAAATAAGAAATCTAGCAACTCTAAGCTCATGCAAATGATTATTATGGCATAATTCATCAAATCGTTTGACAAACATTATTCAGCCGGGCCTTATGATAAGAAACACTCATTGCTTAAGTCCTAATTATTTCAAAGGTATAAGAAGCTGAGTTTCCCATAGCAACATGGGAACAATTATACAGGTGTCATATAAGGAAGCATCTGTTTTGGAGTTTAGGACTTTTTTAGAATCAGAAGCAAAGAAAGTGTTTCCCAATGATGGCTAAAAGAAGATGCATCTTGCTACTAATTTGGCACAAATGGAAAGGTTAGGCTGTTAATTGGTTCAAAGAACAAATTGAATTAATACAGCAAGAATAAAAGAGCAGGTCCTCAGGGTGCTGTCGCAAAGAGCAATGCAGTGTCTAATTTTGTATTAAGCAAGAGCAATCAAAAGACGTTTAAACAGAAATAAACATAGCTGTAAGCAATCTGTTTCCACTCAATGTGCTTACACCTTAAACCTCAATCCACTGAAACTGGTTTCATGTGATAAGTATTTTGGAGCAAACACACAGCAGGTGCTTACCATTGAAGTTTGAAGTTGACTTTCAAGCTTCCTCACAAAGGAACAGCAGATGGTGGTTCTGCTCTCTGTAGGTTCATAGGAGGTAAGAAAGAAAGCAAGCACAAGGAATTTGCTTCATTTTCAGGTGTCCTGCACAAGGGCTAACCTTGGATGTGCTCACCTTTTGAAGTACTGTTCATGCAAGTTCCGTTTGAGGAGGCAGAAGCTGTGGCTTTTGCTGCTTGTGTACAGGCCCAGTGGGGTGAAGCAACCACCTGTAGAGAAGGGCTCTCCTCCAGGAGCTCAGGTGCCAGGATAACTTCTCACTAACTTTTTTTTTTTTTGTTCCTCAGCTCACTTTCAAACTTCTCCTCTGCTTTACCCTTTAGGTTGTCCCTTTCTAGAACAAAGTGCTCCAAAATCAGAGTGGAGATATCCTTATGTGCCTTGTTATGCTGTATGTTGCCTAAAATCAGTTATGCTAGAAAGATACATCAGATTCTCAGCCATTTCCAGAGTAGGTATCACTGATACCATCTTCAAAATCTAAAAACATTCTTAATCTTCAAGGCTTAAATCTTTAGCACATGGAAGCATTCATATAAAATAGACTGGAAAATATTGAAATTTTCAATCAATCCTTTTCTTTCAGGAAAAAAAATGGGTTTTTTGCTAAATTGTTTTTGGTAGAAAGTGTTTACTTTGTTGGAAAGCTCTTGAAGTGATTGCAAAAACAATTTTCTAAGTGAGAAAGAGTTTTTTTTTTACTTTTCAGATACATTCACTCTCTCTTGCATTGACTTAGAGAAGAACTGAACAAAGTAATACCTTTTCTCTGAGTGTGTGTCTTAGTACAGAGGGATTAGCGGTGAAAGTTTTAGCAGTTACAAGGTTGCAAATTATGGGTAAAAGTCTAGATTTTATTTGTCATTCAGTGTAGAGACAGGTTAGCATTCAGAACGTCTTGAACAGGATGCTGAAATCATCCTAGCTTATGTAGGAAGGTAAGTGAGGTGCTGCATTTTGAACCACTTGCAGCTTTTTCAGTCCTGTTCTCGTTCTTGAAAACAGCGTTGCAACAGCTGTATCATGTGTTTCCTGACCACATGTAGATGGAAGATCTGTTGCTGATCTGCATGTAGTATTACAATGCAGAATTTAAAAAAAAAAAAAAAAGCAAAAAACAAACTAGGATTACGAGCTCTGATTAACAAAAGGCAGCCTCCCTTAACTGATGCCATTTTCTACTTCTTTTTATTCCTCCATAAGACCAGAAAGAAATTTTTACCATCTTTTTTCACTGTCATTTAGCAGGCTTTTAGGGCCCTATGGATACAGAGCAGTTCATATGGCATTTGTGGGTGTTGGTGATTGATACCCAGATACAAAATTAGCTGCTTTTGGTCTGCTCTTGACATCTTCAAAAAGTGCAGACTTCCCAGTCTTCCCCATATGTTCCCTTTATATATTGAAGACTAAGGAAAAGAAGAGAAACTGGACGTATGGTAAAGTAAATGTTTGTTCTTTGACTTACATGATACGTTTACGGACTCTTTCATAAGAGTTGTGGAGCCATGTGGATAAAACACCTCTTCAGAAAGCTTTTGTTGTAAAGCTAATAATTCTATGTGTGACGTTTTACTTCTCATATGTCATTCTGTGGTCTTTGCTTTAAGATTCCACCTATTGCTTGCSTTGCTATTTGGTAAGGCAGTTTGCTAGAGATGCAGGAGGGTGCTTACTAGTGGCTATGAAGACTTGAATCCTCTCTTAATCTGACCCAGTGGTATGGCAAAGTTTTGTAGAGTTTCTGTGCCCTAGTTCCTCAGCTATAAAATAGAAATAATATCACTGCTTTACCTTAGAGTGGTGTTGTGAAGACAAACGTTAAAATCTGTGAGGTATTTAGTTATTATAGTAATGAGGTTTCAGAAACATATGGAAAACTGAGACAAATAGATTTTTCCCCTTTCAATGGCATTTCTTTTTTCTTTTGTGATTTTTGTTTTAAATTTGAAAATAATTGAGGTGAAAGTATTTGATTATTTTCTCTGTCTGAAAAAGTTAGCAATATTCAGAGACAGGTGTTTGAGCATATATACAGGCAGATAAAGAAGGAGGATCACCAAAGGTTAACATCAGTCTATATGAACCTAAAATAAAGCAATTCCATATGACCTGTGGGACATGTACAGAGATATTTTAATGACATGACGTTACTTGCCAGTAAAGCCATTAACCCCATGACAGTASTACAAGTCCTTTTATATTAGAAGAAGCAATTTTAAACCTCAGTGATTCCTTAAGGAACTGACTATAAAATAAAAGTCCAAGCTTACTTTATTAGAGTCCATCCTATTCAGCATAGTTTGTTTTATATCAGTTATTCTTCATTGCAAAGATATATAACATACTTCAGTTAATGTCTTCCTAATATAGCAAGACAGGTATAGTATAACTGGCTTTACAAGATATTTATTTTCAGAAAGTGCGTAGTCTGTCTTACTTATGTGATAAAGAATTAATGATGTAACATAAAGCACATAACTGCCTTGCCTTAGATAATGTATATGTTCACACGTTGTCGTGCAGTTACAGGAAATTATGCTTTGGTGATTGTTAAATAAAAAATAAAACATCTTACCTTACATTTGGAAGAACGAGGAGAAAGAAATTCAAGAGGAACTCAAGGACACTAGTGCAAGGAAGGGTGGAAGGTGAAGGAAGAGGATTGGCAAATATGACTTTGCTTTTACTTTTTATTATCTTTATCAAACCTAACCCAGCAATACAATGAGATTGAAAATGTGCCTCTAGAGCAGAGAGAAATAATCTGGGGAAAGTTTGGCTCTGACAGCTTCTATTTAGTTGAAAAAAAMCCACCTCAATCGATTTGTGTTGTGAAAAGAATGGTTATCCCTCAAAAGCAAGAATGTGGAGATGAAACAGGACACCCATCTTGCTTGACCTTTTTCTGTGTTGTATCAGCTTTGTGAAGGCCTTTGGACAAGCATGATCTAGGTCATATCCCACAGTCTGTATCATCTCTTTAATGAGGAATCTTAGGATCATGCAGGAATATCGGTCAAGGAAAGCTTATTTTGTTATGTGATCCAGGAAGAGAATTTGTTGATAATTCAGCTGTCTGGAAGACTGGTTTAAAAAAAGCCTTTTTTTTCTGGCTGTCTTGAGATTGGCATGTAGGTTTTCTTGCATTCATTTAGATGACCTGAATCTAAATACATCATGCTCACCATGGCTTAACGTATTTGACTTAGAAACATGAGATATAACGAATGCTTAATTATTCCATGATGGTGAAGTGGCTGAAGACTTTGAATGAACAGAATTGTATTTTGTAGTATCTTTGGGAAGACTGCCTTTCCATGATGACAGATATTCACAATTACAGTTGAAATTAATAATATGTATATTGCATTTTGCCGTTAGGATGTATATTTTCAACAGTGAAGGGAGAACTTTTTTCACTGAATCTTTTGATCCAGTGCAATTATTTGAGGCATCAGGAACAATTCAGAACTTCCCAGTGTGCATGGGAAATTGCCTTAGGATGAACTAAAATAATTTTTAGAATATTTTTTATTGGTAATTGTTCCCTCAGATTGAATTCTTTCTGCATGTTGAGACAGAACAAGCCCCTGGTTCCCCTAAGGGGACACTTATTCACCAGTAGCTCACCCAGTTTCATCTGCCCTGTGGTTACCTCCCTCTGCTTGCACTGAGTCGATTCACCTCAGTTTGCAGAGAAAATGTGCTGTTAGGTGTTCAGGAGGGTCACAGCCAGCTTCCAGCATTCCCTGCACTATCTCCATAGCTGGAATGGGCCACCACCTGCCTGGCCGCCTACCCCTGAGCAAAGGGGATGACAGCCAAGGCAAATACAGGGCAACAGTAGATGCACAGGTTGAGTTGCGTTGGTGTGGTTTGGTTGGGGGGCAGTTGTGGTGTTTTGTGTGTGTAAAACTGAACTGTTATTTTTTTTTTTTCTTTTTATTCACTCGTTAAACTTGAGTGCCACCAGAGGAAAGTGCAAATTTCTTTGCGTCAGATATTGGGAACCCTCATTTTGCTCTTGCATCTAATTTCTGAACTATTTGTTTTGAGGCAAGATAGTGCTCTGTATTTGTGTGTTGTTTCTTGATTCTTGTCAATGTTACTAACACATTAATCTATACATCAGCTTTTTTGGTATACTGAGCTGTTTTAAGTAAAATGGTATTTCAGATGTTATAGAAATACATATATTAAAGTAGACATGTCATCAGATTTATACTATGTAATTCTCTAATCTAGAGCATATTTTGAATAATACAATATATGTAAATTAATATAGAATGTCTCTTTTCCTTTATGAGATGTTAGCAAGTTAATGTGATGCATTTTATCTATATAGGAGAACTGTGTTCAGGATCCCATTGCATGAGAAAATATTTCATCCTTCTGTCTTTATCAAGACACCAGTCATCAACAAAAACCACTAAACGATGATTCAAAATGTCAAATTAATTTGTGGAAGGGGCAAACTGACTGTGTTACAGGCTATCACTTTGGAAATTGAATCTCTACCTTACCTGTTTTACTTGATAAAATTTACTTCTTCAGGCTTTTTCCTAAAAGGTCTTTTAGATTTTCTGCTACATACCTTACAGGGTACTCATATGTGCCTCTCTTGAATTTGTTGGTTTATTTGCAAGGGAAGCCTTTTAAATAGATGATGGGTTTTTTTTGTTACTATTCAAACTTCAGAAAAGTGCATGGAGATATTTGTGCAACTTCAGTGAACGTGTATGAGGAATTGCTTTAACATGCTACAACACTGTTGAGATTCAAAAATAGTTTTCATCAGGAGGAAATCAATGATGCTCAGTCAAGAAAATCCAGATAAATTTGATTAAATAGGTTTCATGCATTCTTACATGAAGCTTCTTTCTTCAATGGATCTTGATACTTTTATATTGAAGTGTCCTTAACCAGCTCCTTTGAGGATCATAGTGGCCCTAGGAAAAGGAGAAGTAATACGTTTTACTGAGTAGCATGAACATGATAAACTCTGTCTAGTGAGCCAAATACTTCTAGATTGCAACTCTAAGATAGCTGATGGTTGCATGTTAATGACAGATGTTACAAGCATCCTGGGGAGTACTCACAAGGAGTTTTCATAAACAGTTGGCTGCACTTGGAGTTGGGTGAAAACCTTCTTAGTTGTCTTGTTGCTGACAGCTTTCCACACGTAAAAAAGCATTAAGAAGTCCCTTTTGAAGAAACTTTTTGGATTTTTTTTGTTTTACCATAGTAGAATAGGGGTGAGAAGGCCAAGCTTCTGCATGTCTGTCACGGAAATGTTTAGTTCCTCTCCTCTTGTTCTGATATCCATCTCTAAGATGGCTATTGCCTTCTCTCTTGCTGTTATCAAAGGCTATAATGCTTGGACTATTCTGCCTGACAACTGTACTGAAAAACAGGGGGAATTCTCAATTCTGCTCTTTAGTTACTTCTACCAGGTTGATACTGCTTCTATGATTCTGCATTTTGTGAAGACCTGTTAAATGTTTTTTCAGCACTGTTGTGCCAAGGCCAGTTTTTTTCTTGGTTCGATAGAAAATCTTAATGCATCGCACTTACAAATAAGACCTCGGAAAATAATAATTAATCACAAGTTTTGCATGATTCCRTATACTTCACTAGCTGAACATAGCTTGTGACCTACTGAATTTCCTTTTTTTCATTTTTTTTGATATCATGACACAGTAACATTGATATGTTTTGGTCTAAATTTGTGCTGGCATAGAGATGATGTCAAGAAGTGTGTTAAAGTTCATGCTAGTTATGATAATCCCAAATAGATGCTGTAATAATGGCAAAAAAATGCTTTCATAATCTGAAAAGCTTATTTTTTCAGGAAACTAGTGCACTAGCTTTTACATACTGGTTTTACTAGGGATCTTAAGCCGTTACTGGATTTTTCTGGCAGCTTGTAACTGTGGAAGGCCTTATCCTGGGGGGAGCAGCCAACTGTACATGACTGATGAAAAATCCAAAGTGATAGTCTATAACAAATTACATTATGGTCTTTTTCATTTTACAAGTAAATAGATTTTATAAGAAACTATAATTTTTGCCTTACATGCAAAACAACCTCATTGTAAATGTTTAATTTTAATTCAGTCATGAAAGCTTGAATGGCAGCTCAATGACTATGTAAATTTCTTAGAGTCAGAAGTTGGAAGCGCTAATTACTGGCCTTTGTGCTTACAAATGACTTCAGAATTGTTCAATTCATTATGCTGCTTTCACAATAAATCCCCATTAGCAAAAATATTACCAAGAGGCTTATCATTCAAAATGGCATTGGGCATTTTGTCTTGATTAAGATGAGGAGTCAAGAAAGCTGACCCAGCAATGAATCTCTGACACCCTCTGAGGTCCTGGCAGTCCTCTGTTGATTAAATCCTTCTGTAAAAGCATCTGTAATGTAAGAGCATGATTCTGTAAGATTTCAAATATCTTAACTCTCTCTTGGTTTCTACAGAGTTCCAGTTTTGCAGTAGTGACTCCCCATAAAAAGGAGGTGATGGATGAAATTGCTATACTGCTCACTATATGTCCAGTCTCACAGAATACATCTTGCACRCTGTTAAAAAAATCAGTGCTTCTTGCTAACTGAAGTATATGGAAACTTTTCCTTCATCTTTTGCAATGTCAGAGTTCCATTACCAGAGAGTGGCCACAGTATTGATGACTTTCCCCCATCATAAATAAGATGTGAATCTGTGAAATAGTAGCAATGCTTGTGATTTAATTGATTTCCACCACCCCCCTAAATTCTAAATGGCTGATGAATGACAATACATAATATCTTTCAGGCTCTGTCCTTCTCCTGGCACCTGACTTCTTCAGTGAAAATACCACAAACATCTTTGACATTACTTACTTTTACATACTTGGGAGAAAACAAATCTGACAAATGGAAAAGCCCCTGTGAAAACAAAAAATCAAAATGGATAAGACAAAATATCTAGATTAGTAATTTTTAGTGACTGTTTCTGTTGCACTAAATTTGAAGAGTAGTCTACATATCTTGTGACTTGAAAGTAAGAGGGTATGATAAAATCTCAAGGAAGATTTAAAGAAAACATTTTTAATATTGGCTTTTGAGAGCTTTTTTTACTTATTTAGAAGTTTTATAATAGATTCTAATCATGTTTTGAAGCTTTTCTCTGCAAACATAAGGACTAGAAACTTATTTTTGTTTTAAATGAGACTCTCATGTAAACACTTCGTTTCAGTGAGCCGAGTTTTTAGGAAGAACACCAAATATTTTGAAACTTCTAGTATAATTATCAGAATTGTTGATATTGTAATCAGGTATAAATGTAGCCCTCGGCTGCTGTCAAGTATGCAGCAAGTATACAACATACAGTAAATCAATGATGACAATTTCACAATACACTTCAGTGTTGAAGAATGAGGTGTTTTCTGCAAGTGAAAGTAACGTTATTTGAAAAGCTACTTGTTACCACATTGAAGAGTTTCCTCCCTAGTCCCTCTCCACTATCGCCACTTGAGACCTGTGATAGATTTAAAGAGGCAGCATATAAATCCATTTTACGTGCAATTTAATATGCAGTACAAGAATTTAGCAGAAGGAAAAAAAAAGGTAGTGATGTCGTGAGACAGAGCAGAAGGTCGAATAATAAATTGTGTTGTGGGAATCAAAGTCATTGTTTTATGATAGTAAGAGACACCACTTTCCTCTTTCTTTTTTTTAATTAACTTGAGCACATTTCAAATGCCCTGAAACTTCTGAGTTAACTTTTTGACTTTCTGCCAAACATTTGGCTTTTAGCTCTAACAATATCAGCTTTTTAGTTAAAGATGATCATAAACAGAAATATCACCATCTGTAGCAATGTCATTCATGATAAAGATATCATCAGAAAGGATGTGGAAAGATTCGCTCATTCTCTTGTAATAATCCAATAGTATGGGGGCTAAGTCGTGCACCAGGGTGGAAGAAAAGAGTTCTGCCAGATTCAAAGTTTTAATCTTGGTTTGCCACTTCCATAATGTATTTCAGGATTTTTGGGGTGGAAATAAAATATTTTCTTTCTCCTTTTTTTTTTTTTTTTTTTTCTCTTTCCATCCTCCATTTCCTCTGATTTCCCTCCCTCCCTCCTCCAACCCCAGATGCCGAAAACAGCCCTGAAAATATAAGTGTTTAGTGTGGGTTTTTTGGTCTTTTTTTCCCCCCATCTGCTTTGCAAGGTGAAGGGAAAAAAAAAAAAGAAAAAAATAAAGATGTCAAGTTGTGGATAATTTTTTCAGAACCAAATATCTGTTTTCCAATTAGTCATATTCCCTTGTCCTTCACATAACTTACAGGAATAAATAGCCCTCACAAGACACTTTTCATTTAACACAGAGAATTGAACTGTTTTATTTCTTTATTTATGGTCCTGTTCACCCACTTCAATAGACACATATGCAGCCATTTTGTAACTGAAAACACAGTYTATGCATCATTGACAATTGCTCTGAGTTTGTGGACACTGATTGTATAATTTGAGGTCACACTTGATGGTCCTCCAGTTTCCCCTCTGAACTTGCTCCTGGGGTTGTGTTGCCTGTGGCTCTCGCTGGGTATGGTGTGTCAGCCTGCAATACACCTGTTGTTCCTCTTTCTGTGCACTGGATTCATATTCAGACCTTGCAAAACAAGCTGAAGGATCACAGTTCATCGTCAAGGAGCAACTGCAGAAGTATTCAGTTCAAAGGATACTGTTAAACACAACTGCAATTCCTTTTCAGCCTTGTTAAAGCTGCTCTCTTTTTACTGTAGTTCAAGTTATGTCATACAAAGGATTACCAGCTGTGCAGTATTGATTTGAAGTGTAATAATGTGCTTGAAGATTCACTTCTAAAACTAAGATGAAAGCTGAATATTTTTCCCAGTGTCAATGGCAGCAGTTATTGTGGTTGTCCATAGGCTAAGGGTGAAAGGTTCAGTTCTCTTTTTTTCTTCCAATCTCTATCAAAACTTTTATGTCAACTGTGCAGAATCATGGTGTCCTTTCTTCCTTCCCTTCAGAAATGCTGTGCAATTCCTTCACACTCTTATGTGTGCGTAGTCTACGACATACCTCGGGAGAGCAGCTAGTTTATAGATTAGGATTAAATGTAGCATTAATTTTACAATAAAGTCATTAACTGTAGGTGAGTTACACCATGAATTCTGTTTACACAGTGAAACATTGCTTGGAAAGGTCATTGCAATGCAGCACACGTTTTTCTCTGCTCTGCCCTTATCCTCATTGTTTCAAGTATCAYCATTCCAGAAAAAGTGTCTAAGTATATTTTAGTTGGTAGTTTTAAAGAATATACCGTTATTGTGCATAAGCAAGGGTTTGCTTACAAATTGGCTATTTCTATGATGTCTCTGGGCTGGAGAGTCCCACTGTACTCCCAAGACACAGCTCCAACTGTCAGTATTTCTCTTGCAAAAAGATTGAAATCCTACTTGCCCTAGCAGCAAATGATGTTTGGGCCTTTACAAGAAGGACATCAGACTGTTTTTTTGGCTTGGTATTGATCATATGGAGGTATCAGAAAAGGTGGATAGGAGTACATGATCATGCATTCTGGAAGTCTACCTAGATGGCAGGTAACAACACTTTAAAATGCAGGACGTGCTCTGGGTTTTCCCTTTGTGCATGCAAATTGAGTCACCCTGGGTCTTACCCATGTGTTTCTGAGGGTAAATAGCATGGAACTTAACATAAACCTTGACCTTCAGGTCACTCACACAATGCCATATAGATTCAGTCAATAGGTACTGCAACTCAGATTTTGAGATGATCAGAATTTTGATCGGTTGCATATGTACTGGCTTTTCTGGAAATGCTTCCATCAATAGAGGAAATGATGATGCTTTATTTTAAGTAATTAGTTCTATTTAGTCTCTGTTATGATCCTGTTCTGACACTGCTGAATCAATATATTTTGATAGCTCTGAATTAAATGCTTTGGAATTTCTATTCCATAAGAAATTCTTCAGCAGCAATGCTTAGTTATAATTCAAGAAAAGTAAAAGCAAAACAAAAGCCCTTTACTTCTAGTCTTTCCCAGTGATGGAAAATTCATTTTTCAGAGCAGGTCTAATAAGCAGTGTCTTTAGTTTAGTTTATGTGACAGATGATACATTCCTGATTGAAGAGCAGTACTGTTCTATACTTTAAAAGGGAGTTTGACGAAAGTTTGTTCATTTGCTTGCTGAGTTTTGTTAATATAGCCTCTCTTTCACAAGGGGAGTTGGTATCTCTGTCCTCCCACTGTGTTTGGCCTCAGTAAGGCATTTTTTCTGAAGCAACTGATAGAGGGCAGCTCTCTCTTCTGCCAGGACAAGACTCACTTGGACACCTGTACCTGAAAGGACACCAAAGAGAAGCTCAAGTTTCCCCCGGAAAACTGTCTTGTAGATAGTATGGGCTAGTAAATATGTCACAGATGGCCTACTGGCGGCAAAAGGAAATGCACTAATGGTACAAGGGAGCATGATATTGAGTGGAGTATGAAAGGCAATTTTATGGTTGCTTTTTCCTTTTGGTTTTGCCTGTTTGGGACTGTTGTCATTTGGGATCAGGAGRGAGGGGGACAGTAGTTTTCAAGTGGTGTTTGTTTTGCTGTGGAGAGACAGGCTAACTATTCCAGTTATTACTGGAGGGGAGCTGACAAGACTGAGAGCTGAAGGTAAAACAGCTCCCTTGCTTTGGAAACACCTCCCTTGCTTTGTAAGGGGACAATACCATGTTTGAAGAAGGCCAGCTGTTCCTGGCCTAGAAGAGTCTATTATCTGTTCTCCTTTGTTCATTCCTTCCCACTCATGTTTTTGTTCTAACTGTTGTCTTGATGTAAAATGTCTTGTTACACTTTTAATTTTTTTATTTATTTTTTTAAAAAGCTTTAGTGCATATAGGGTAGGTCTTTTGGTCAAGGTAGCCTGTAACACAGCATAGCACAGAACTGGGATTGAAGTGTTTAGTTCTCTTTGTGGTCTGCAAGACAGCCTTATATAGATTCAAATCATGCTGCCTCAGTTTCCCTGTCTGTCAAATGGAAATGAGATGTATTGGGAAGAAATATCATAAAGATCTCATAATGGTTTGAAGATGAGCATCCAGTGTAGGCATATGATAGAAGTTTTGAGGGAGATATAGGAACAAAAAGAGCAATTTGTAAAGATAATTGCCATAGAGCCTTACGTACTCCCCATCTTCCCCAAAGTAGTTTATATTCCACTACCTTCTCATGGATTTTTTCTCTTTTTTTTTTTTTTTTTCTCCTTCCTTCTCCACATAACTTTATAAAAGATGTTTCTAGATTTCTACAAGACATAGATGGCACTGATTACAGACTTTTAAGCATTTTACTTGTTTGTACTCTATGTATGCCAGGTTGATCTCTTCAGTTGCACTGTACAATTTAAGGTCTCTGTGCATGATAACTATTTTTGTTTTCTTCTCCAAGGGGTTTTAAATTTGGTTTCCTAAGGCACTAAGGTTATCTGCTCACAGTTCATCTGTCAGTAATTTTTGAACTCTTCTTTAATTGTAACCAAATTTTAGATATGATTAGAAGACAGAGCTTCCCCTCCCCTCATCAATTAGCTCTGCTTGTGAGGAAACGGCAAGCAGCAGTAGAAAGCAACTATTAATTTGGGCAATTAGCAGTTGCCAAACACTCAGCTTCTTTGGCATGCTGAGTGACAACTCTATGCTTCCCACAAGCCATGGTATGCTTATCTCTGGCAGCAGTGTTGTTCCTTGTCTCTGGGGATGAAAAATTAAAGCTAAAGCAATGGGAAGAAAGAATAAGGAAGAAGATACCTATAGGTAAAAAAGCTTCATCGGCTGAATGGCTTTTTTTTGTCATTTCTGTCAAACATTTCCACTCTCTGTATCTTTCTTTGCTACAGATTCTAGTTCCTTTCCTTCCTTTAGATCTTTTTATTTTTTTTAATAACATTTACTTTCAAAAGCCCTCCATTCCCAGCCCCAATCTTTGCCAACTTTGCATCACTTTCCACAGCTCCACTTCTGTCCAATATCTGGTAATTTTTTTTGTCATTTTGTGAAAATCAAAATTGTATTGATTGTACAGTCTGACCAACGATCTGGTGTAAATTGATCATGTTCCTAACTATCCCTAAAATGCACCTTGCATTTTTAGGCAAAGAAACTCAGGTTAGCATACAGGCTTTATTGGATTTTTTTTTTTTTTCTTTGCTGGAAATCTTGAATTCAATAAGTTTTGAACAAGCCTGAAGTTTTTTCAACCAACAATTGAGTCAGCTGAAGCCTTACTAACAATTTCTGCCAGACTTGCAAAGTATTTGCATGGACTTTGAAAACAGATCAGAAGAGTATTCTGCATGATTCTCAAAGTATGCAAATGTTGCCTTTAAGGAATATGCACATGAAGAAAATAATTTGCTTGCCATAAGAGAGTATTTCCTGTGTTTCATTCTTTTCTACAAATCATTGACTGAAATTCTTATTTTCTCACACAGTAGGCTCAGAATTCATTTTCATTTGTTTCTCTTTATCCTTTTCTCTATCTCTTTTTTTTTTTTTTCCCCCTCTACACAGAACTCTTCTCTGCTTCCATATTATATTCCACTTCTGCCGAGGCAGAGAGATATAAACAGTCTCAAGTATATTCAATTCTCATTGCAAATGGCCACACGGAAATACAAATTAATGCAGGAATTGGGCTAGAGAAATAATAAACAAAATTAAAGCAGTATAAAMCCCCTTCTAAACCCTTCTAAATTAATAAACATTAACTTAAATTTCTGTCATGACCATCATTAGAACTAAAAAGGAAATCTGGATTAATAATAGAAGAAATAATAGGTAAAATATGGAGTTCTAATATGAAGGAAGAAAAGACCTGTTATGTTACCGATTCTTTTTCATTTCCTATGCTGCATAGGTCCTTGTGGTATATTGTCCAGTCTCATTTAAGTAACTTCATGAGGGTTCTTCAAGGAAGAATGTTCCTAAACTAAATGGTGCAAGGTAATTCTTCCAGGGTTCAAACAAATTTATTTTTGCCTAATATAATGTATTTTCTTTTTTTWAATTTTAAAAACACAAATAGTTTGTTTTTTTTTAAATACATGCTAGTCATTTTAGCATTGTTTCATGGAGACAGCATTGAAATGAAAAACAATAAGTAATGCTGTAAATAGCAACTTCCTATATTTTTTATTATATTAGTCTGCACAAATTAATTTGTAACTTCAGCATTTTGGATGAAGGTCAACCCAAATGCTTTATTAAGAATTGTTGTAAGAAATCAACACAAAGGAAACCACTTCTTATGTGGGCCAGTTAAATGGTACTGGTCTTAGAATGAAATCCTGGGGCTCTGCTTAAGCCTCATTGATTTTTAGTGGGAGTTGCTGGACCTATTGAAAGGAAAATATGTTGCTTTGAATATGTTCAGCAACAAAGCAGCAGCTCTTATCTTTGTGTTACTCTAGTGACAAATGCTGGCTGGTTTCTCGGCACAAAAGAAAAGAGCTCTTTTAATAGATAGAGCTCATACTTGCAATTCTGATGCTGCCAAGCTTGTCAAGGAAAATCCTACCACCTCCACTTTCCTTATTGCTGGTGTCAGTATGGCTTGTAGGTAATGAAGCAAGGGTACATTGCGAATCCCTGTGTACAGAGGTGAAAAAATCAGGACACAGGTTAGAAAGACAGACAGCAATTCATAGAGTAAAGTAAAAGCAATCATTATGGTATAAAACATTTCAGACAAATCCCATGGAAATAAGAAGTGACTGATACCTAGCATTCCCCTATGGTAACAGCATCAAGAGCCTTCTAAATTTGCTAGTTCAATACGGAGGAGCTTCTCAAACAAATGAGGAATATGGGGATTTCTTATAAGCAGTAGAAAGTGACAAGTATCATAGGAATTGCTGGATGGAGGCACAGTGGTGATTTACTTGGTCCTTACACATTAAATCAGCATGGGCAGTGTACTAATAACAGCATTGGCAAAGTTAGTCGGCAGGACACAGCAAAGTTGTCTACCCTGGTTGCTGACTGTTGGAACTGTAATCCTGCAGCACTGTACTTGCATGTAGCCTCTCAAAGCTGCTGGTAGGATAAGAGTGTGAAGAAGTTGCTGGTAAAAGGCCAGTTGATACCCTCTGCTGAGAATGGAGAGAAGATGGAGTAAAGTCATAAACATCCTCAGAGCAGATGATTAGGAGAACAAGGGGACACGCCTGACTTTGATAGCAAATGTGATGAGAGTTTACAAAATTAATATTAGCACAGTCTTGCAAACCACTTGTGGCTTTTGTTTGGGGTGGGGTTATTTATTCTTTTTAATAGCTAAAATAGGCTGTTGTCTAGGTCTAGTGTCATAAATTGTATAATGGAAAAAAAGGAATGTTGGCCTCTAGTTAACCTGGTGTTATTCTTAACATGTAATGGGATGCTGTTGAACCTAATAATCTGTAGATGACCTAAAGTGCAGTTTGGAGAAAGAAGCATTCCCTAACAATAGTGGCTTCAAACAATGGAGCGCTATCTCAGCCCTGGTTCCTCCTCTACCAGTTATTCATGTTCACCCTTGAAAGATTATGAATATTAAATTACATTTATATCAGCAGATTTTTTTATTTCTTTAAAATGCATTATTTCCTGCCTGAGTGTAAGTACATAAGACTCTCTGTTCAAGTCCCTTTACCTCTGTGACACTTCAGTTTATGCATAGAAGAGACATTGTTCGGGAACAAGTTTTCTTCATGTTGAGTCTTTGTATACTTTTTATGTGCTTCTACTAAATAACTAAATGACCAAACAGGATATTCTTAAGAGAAATAGGAAATTTCTTCATTACATGGTGTTTTTTCTAACTTGTTAGTTCATTTTCTGTTAAATATCATAGTAAAATCTCCTTACTTAACAATGAAATAGAAAAACATAGTACATGATTCATGAAAGCCTTTATTAGTTCAGTCCTACACAGCTATAGGAGTCCACTGAATTACATTCCATTGCATCCATGTGACTACTTATATCTAAATCAACTTACTGGAAGGATGTTGCAGAAAACATCATTGCTGTAAAAAAAAAAAAAAATCACCTCTATTGTGATCATTGCAACCTTCATTTACATCTGTCCACTTAGCCACAGAGCAGAGGAGCAACATCATTGTGCTCTTGTGTGGGTTGTGAATATCAGGCTGCAAGTAATTGCTCTTATCAGATGCATGTCTGATATATATATATATATTTAAGTATTATGACAAGTTTTTAGTTGCATGAATTCTGAAAGATACATAATTTCAATTCACTAGTTCCCTAATCCCAGTTCCTCTGCCTTGCATATTACATCAAAAAGCCACCACAGATTTTGTTACATTTTAAGATTGTCCTTTTTAGTGGGACATCAGTTGAACTCGATGATCTTAAAGGTCGTTTACAACCCAAGTGATTCTATGATTCTATGAATGTGTGACTATATTGTTTTGTGTAACTAAAAACCCTTAAATATATAATTCAAACTCAAATAGATAGTTAAGCTAAGAGCAGGACTAGCATAATTATTCCTTGTAATGTTTTCTTTAAGCTTTTAGTACTTCCAGGAATTTTCTCAATTCCAGATACTCATTAACACCTTCATAAAAGTGATACTTTTTTTTTTTTTAAAGAAAGGGGGGAAAAATAAATATTCATGTAAAACCATGTAATTGCTATCATAAAACCAGAAACAACACACCCGTTTCTTGATGCTTCCTAAAATTGGAGTGATGATCCATTATAGAGGCATAGTTCCTAGCAGGAAATATTCAAGGTGTTCCTTACTAACTAAATTTGTATGACTGTTCACTCAGGGAGCCATGAAATTCCAGGAGGGTAACACAAAGAACAAGGCACTCAGCATGGTTTTCACAGCATTCTTGAAGATAGACATGAGAGGATAGGCTGTGTGAATATTAAATTTTAAAAGCCTCTTATGCTTCAGGAAGCCTTTAAAACTATAAAAAATTTAACAAGATTTATAAAAACTACATATACACAGTCTTCAAAAGAGTTTGAAATATGTTTGGAAAGATCAAAGAGGAATATGTTACATTATCATATGATGGGGGAAGGAAAAGGGAAGGAGGAGAGAGAACAAGTGTCTGGAGTTTGGTGTTGCAGGTGAAGAACAGAACTGAGGATAAAAGTCTGCTTTTCAGTGTTATCTGGCACACACTGCCACATTCACTTTTTATATCTATCGTAGTGCTACTTAGAAAATTGTAGAAGGAGGTGAGGTGTGAAATGTCTGAATAACCCATGATATTCTGTGGAAAAGAAATGTGCCAGTTTTAGTGCTTGAATAGCTGTAATTATCATKTTGTGGGCGAGAGTGCTGAAAGCTTAACATTTCAGTGAAGTATGGTGGGATTATACAATGCAAGATGTTGATATGTACCTACAACTTGCACATGATATAGTGTGACATTAAAAGCAACAACAGAACAACCATTGCCTTCAGGTTGAAACTGTATGTGAAATTTAGGTCTTTTCTTAAGGGCCTTTTATAAATGTTGCGTACAGTATGTTGCATGAGGCTTACACAGTGGCACTTGACAGTTCAAAGAGTTCCTTTGGTTTTGCTATGGTGAGTGTACTTCCAAACTTGAGATTCCAGTACCTTCCCTCCTAAGCAATTACAATGTCTTTCAGGATATTCAAGGAGCTATTCATTAAACTTACATCTTTCTCTCCCTTTTTCTGTCTTCTTTCTCCCCTCCCCCCTCCNCCCCCCCCTTTAAGGGTGATGCCAGGTTAAATTTAGTTCAAGATTCAAGTTTATGAAGATTTTCTTAAATAAAAAATAAACAAGCAAACAAATGAAACCACAAAAAACATGTCAACCCCCCCCCCCACAACCCCCACCCCCAATTAACGTGAAACAAAACAATAACCTTACACTTATAGTTGAAGTTCTTGTGTGTTTGCAACTGTTTTGCAAACTGTTGGTTTAGGGTTAGAAAGAAATTAAAATTAACAATAGTTAAAAAAAGAAATAAAAAAATCATTAATTGTCCAAGCAGGTGGATGTAACTAACCCTTCCCAAAAATCACAGTCAATTTCTCACTGTAATTCAATTCTGTATACTGTTTCACTTTTGTTTTGTTGCTCTTTATGGATTTTTCCATAACCATTGGTGGTTTGTGCTCAGATAGGTCACAAATAGTTTCTCTCCAGATTATCTTCTCCAGTGAGAGAATGAATTTTGTTGGTTCAGAATAGAATTTATCTCAAACACTCACAATCAGTGTCAATTGCTGCTACTCTATTCCGCTAAAATAATTGTTGCCTCAGGAACTATTAAAATTTGTGCTTCTTAGTGTTTTCCTCATTGCTACTCTAAACTCTTCTGTGCCTGCTTACTGGCTTTTGTCTTGTCAGGTCTGGAGTCTTCCTGCAAAACATACAGGGGCCATCAGTGGGGTGCCTCTTCTCCCACTGCCTTCTGCACCTGAAGTCACATAACAGCTGTTACCATGTATTGCACTATGAGATGACAGATCTTCTAATTAGGCTGTGGTAGCTGCTTTTGAGCCAGGCTCCTTTGGTGGCCTGCAATGAGGAGCCAGGAACAGTTTAAAAAGATTTTTGAGCTTTTTTAGAGACAATAACTGTGTGAGCTAAAGGGCTGCTTGACTTACTTTTTTTTAATTTATATAAAATTATAAGTAAACACATAAGGAACAGAATCCAGTTGCTTCCACTGTCTGTTTGAAACTCCTATATATCAAAATCAATTTACCTTTAAGAGACATATTTTGAGATTTTAACATTATCAGACATGGAAATGAGTAATTATGCTTTCTAAAGGTGCTTAGATGCCTTTATATCCTTAACATGTCCATGACGCCTTCCATGATCTACTGAAATTTTCCGAGAGGTGCATTGCCTTATGATGATAAACCATTTGTTTCCTCTCTGTTTTATATTTTCTCTCTCTTTGTGTTTAATGTTATCTTACATAAAACTATAGTATTTTTCCCCAAGAATGATCCCAACATATTTTACAAACTGAATACTTTGAATGTATTTAAACTCAGTATAATCCTATTAAGTAGCCTTTGAAAATAGGTATGTGCAAGTAGAGTGTATTTCTGTCTGCCCTGTGAAGCACACAGAAGTGCTGCACATCATATTTATAAGCTCTATCTTGAATTCTTTCTGCAACTAAGACTCCCACTGAAGCCATCAAGCAAGTTACTTTTATAAGGAATGCAGACTCCTACACAAAGTGAATATTTCTTGTTATAGACCAAGCCAGGGGATGCTGAGGGAATACTTACTGTTGCCTTTAAAAGTTAAAGTTTTGAGTCGTTAAGCAATAGTGTTACACGAAAAGAATAAGGGTGTTCAAAGAACAATAAAGTAGCATTTCTCTGCATAAGCAAGACAATTAACTTCTCATCAAATTCCTCCAAAACAGAATATAGAATGATGATTTCTGGCACATAAAGGACTTGATTTTTGCAAACAAATAGGCAGAACAAAGGAAGCAAAATAGCATATTCCCTCTGTCAAGGTGTGGCTTCAGCTCCTTAGTTTGATCACTCTTACTTATGAAGCTGACACACTAGGTGTGCTCACTTGTGTTTGGTTTAGGCAAATGCTTTTTCTTGCTGAATGTCCTAATTACCAGCAAGGGCTCCTATCAGAGTCTCTCAAGATCTTTCTGTCCCAAGCTACCATTTGCCTGTTTACTGTGTCTACATAGTGTTCTGGCCTAAATATCCATTCATTGTGAAACTTGTGAAGTCAAAGTGCATTACTGAAACAAAAACTATTGAAATATTTTGAAATTTGAAAGAAATTTTGGCTTCACCAGGTTGGAATGGTTAGTTGCCATAGTAACAACATCACGCAAGGGGGAATTAAACATCATTACAATCATTAGTAAGTATTGAATAGATGCTCAAAGCTTTTTCTCTTGTCATATGGCAAATCAAAAGGTTCATAACTTTGTTGTAGCAAGAAGACAACCCGAATGGCTTTTTTTTCCTCTCCCAGCTCACTCTGAGGGACAGCAGATTAGCAGCCTTCCCACCAGTAACAGCCAGCATAACAAATTGTAGTTCAGTGAAAGGTAGTCTAGTGGTTAGGAAAGGTAAGGAGACCTTGGCTTTTGCTCATGAAACTTTTATCAAGCCAAATTCCTGTAAATAATATCCTTTAACTGCATATGGAGAATGTCTCATCTCTATTAGCACAATAAATTGCATGATATTTTGCAGAGTTATATAACACTAGCTAGTGTTAGTATGACACCAATTGATGATAATAWTTTTTTTTTTTWAAAAAAGCCCTCCCCCTAAAAAAAACCAAAACAAAAAACAAAACAAACAAAAAAACCCCAACAACAAAACAAAACCAAAAAAACCCCAAACCCAACACATTAATCTCAGAAAACTTGTGAGGGAATGTTTCGCGATCACATAGCTTTCTCTTTGTTTTTAAAGAAAAGGTAACAAAAGCCTAAGTGTTCACTATGTTAAATGTATTGAATAATGTTGACAAAACCCATCACTGAAATATTATGGAGGATGTAGCTTGGCAATCTTACTAAATGAGTTAGGAAATAGGGCAAATCCAACACTTCTATTCCTACAAGCTTTTCAGTTGTGTTCTAGACTTCTCCTGTCCAACAAGAATGCTGAGAAATCTTAAATACATTTTCAATGCAGTGTCATCCCATAAAAATGCAAGAAAACCACTGTAGTTTTACAGACAGAATCCTGTGTTGATTATTTCAAACATTCCAAATGAAAATTCTGTTTTAATTATAAAGTTTGGCTGTTAGTCTCCACTTGTGTTTACACATTTTACACTTTTAGCCTTCTGACTTTATATCCACTGACCAGAGCGAAAGAACTACCAAGTGATTGGTCTTTGCTTTACTGAACAATGAATTTATTGCCTTACCTGAAACCGTCATCTAACCTTGGAATTTTTTTTCTTTTTCTTTTTCCCTACCATACCTAAGGAAAAGAATCAATCAATAGTGACAACTGCTACATTAGTATGTCCTCATGGAAAAAATTGAAAAGCAATATAGTGTGTTTTGAATAGCGATAATCTCTACTTACTAGCCTTTACAAAGAGTAAGGAACTTTTTAATAGCTGGGACCATTGTCCCGTGTCTCTGGTGTTTGAAACCATTGTATTAGAATTTAACGAAAGTACTCTGGGACTACATCTTGCAAAGGACTTGGACACCTTCCAGTTAAATGTTGTAACTTTTAGGAGTCTGGCATTCATATTATTATCCCAGACCTCAACTGAGATGTTGTCACCTTCTTTATTTTGCTTTGGGTACGTCCCATTTTCTGTTCGGAACTTCTTTCTAGAGGTAAAGGGGAGAAGAAAAAATGAGTGATTCTTGCTGAATAGATATCTCATTGTAGCAGCCATGTTGAGCATTCTAACAGATAACTGTGAAGCCCACGTTGCTTATTATCTATGCGCCTATGATCTGCACAGGCACAGAGAATTTGGCGTGCGTTGGAGGTATGGGCCTTGGCATGCATGTATTGATTAACTGTGCAGTGTGCATGTAGAGACTTTGACTCACTCTGAACCCGATGAACAGAGTGTGAAGGCCTTTCACAGCACTGGAATGCACAGCTCCAGGAAATATATATTCAGGAGGTCTCAGCTTCCTCCACATCTGCTGGGAAGACAAGCACCTGTTAAATGCTCTTTTACAGAACTGAACAGAGATCCCAGTTCTCTCCTAAAAGATAGATAATGGTGCTTTTTATATGTGTGTGTGTGTACATATATATATATATATATATATATATATAAAAAGCTAATAGAGAATTTTCCAGGCTGCAAGGTCAGGTCATGTCTCCATTTTTGAGAATTGCCTGTAGTGAACCATATCTATATCTTTTACCTCCTGCTTTAACCAAAAAACTATTGCAGGGGTGGGGAGGTGAGATGAGAGGAGTTGGAGACAGTAAGTTGAATGGGAACACTTCATTCTTATCTTTGAAACTCTATCAGTACCAGTCAAAAAAAAAAAAAAAAACAAAACAAAACTAAGTTTCCGGAGAAAACTTGGAGAGAGTGCTTTGAAGTGAGTATAGTTGAACAACCTATTTTTTTAGAGCACCTATTTGAAAAAGGCAAGCTCAGATTCCTATCCCTGCTCTCAGAACCATTCCTATGTTTTTTTTCAAGTAGTGTTTCAAGTAATTCACAAAAAAATCCTTAGATTAGGGAATGCACTTCATGATCATAGGCTTTAATACCTTTGTAGTCAGGATGCCTCACAAATTAGGTGGCAATACCTAATATCTGCTTAAGCTTCTTTTTCTTTTTTTTTTTTTTAATTCCTTTGCAAGGTTCTTGATTTTATACCCCTGAATGACTAAAAGAGAATATCGAGTAACTACCTGCCACATTACACCAATTCACAGCAGAGACCTGCAGTGATGCATCATCTTTCCTGTATTTTCCAGTGCTTATGCAAAGCTTCTTGGAAAGATCATTTTTACACCTGAGGTAGACTGCAATTAGTATGCAATAGATAGAGAAGTGTGTAATATGCACAATATATCATTTGTCTACTGTAGCTTAAAGAATTGGTTTCTACTCTGGAAGAATTCTTGAATAAAGGTATTTGATGGATATGCAAGATCTATCTTATACAGTGAATAGATCTATAGGGAGAAAATTGTAACTCTGTGTTCAGTGCTTTATCTGCAGTGTGCAGTAAATAATTTGTGACAAATATTAAGTAAGGACAGTTTAGGAAAATGTGAAGTAACTCTTCCTTTATGATGCCAGCTATGCTATATATGATATGGGAGGGCAGAGAGGGTCCTCTGKGGAGAGACTATGTAAATAGCAATTAAATACTGTATTGTAATGCATATACACTAGGAGATAAAATATAGGTTCTGCAGGCATACTTCTTTGTAGCACCTCCTAGTTTTTCATGAGCCTGACTTTCTTCCAGACTAATTAGCAATTTCTGTAATCTTCCAGTGTGATTTGTATTTCAGTTGCATATCATGGTTATAAAGAAAGGGATCTTATGCATATCTCTGTTAATATTACACTTCTACTATTTTTAAACAAGAAGAAATAAATACAAGTATTTGTGGTTTTGTGCATTCCATGATACCATTAGAACCTGCTAACTAGAGCTAATAAAATACCTCAAGCTGAATATTCAGCTGAATTTTGAGTGCTTCCCAGTTCAGGCACGTTAATGAACCTTTCTCCCTGTTTTTACCTGCACAAGCAGGTTTTTAGCAAAATATTATTCAGTATACCTATTTGATCACCTGTACTTCAATAAAAGTCTTACATAAATGCCTAAAACATCATTTGCTGTTGTGTGTTCATTATTTTTCTGTTTCAGAAAGCTGTAGTCAGTCAAAGACCAGTAAGAGAACTAAATCATTCAATTATGTTGTTATTGCATGAAGGTAAGACTTTGATTGTGCCCTCGATGTCTTGTCTTTTCTTACAACACACTGTAGCAGTGATGATTAGTGTCCTGTCTTAGATTTGTCACAAGGATCTGCAAATCAGCTTGCGACCCATGGTGTGGGGTGGAATGTGGGGGAAATGTTCTGTGGGTCCTTTGAGTCAGACGTAAATTGGTTGTGATTGCAGGTTGGGCATAGTTAATGGCTCCCATACTCTCTTCCAGTGCTCTGTTCTCTTTTGTTCATCAAAAGAGGGAAAATAACATGTAAATTTGGAAATAAAGCCCATAATATAATTGACGAAAAACTAAAGCAAATGTATAATGATGACCTGCAGGCAGAAGGTGTTTATTTAAGCTGCTGGTTATGAGATCCAGTAATAATCAGAGTCCTTATGCTGCAAAGGGATAAATTTCATCCTTCCTGAATGCTTACAAATGCTCTAAATATTTTCAGAAATTAGGATTTGTTGAATAATGCTCAGTAGAGTTAGATGTTGCAAAGCATTTGGTTAGCTATACGATTGTATATGGATTGGTGAGCAGCTTTTAAAATTTACCTTTAAATTGAATAATTAATGGAAGTAGGATGTTGGAACTTCCATATAACTAATATTCAGTCAAGCTTAAGAGAACTGAATACTGAAATTGTGCTAAAACTGAGGTTGGAAGAAAGTCCTAGAGTATAGAATGTCTAATCTCTTCACAAATACAACAAATTATTTAGGTACTCATTTTCTTTTTCCATTCCACAGTTCATTGACTGGGAATCACGGAAAATGTTTTTGTTCCATACCTAAAGAGTCATAGGCAATAAAATAACGTAGAAATTGCTTTAAAAAACCACATCTCACAGAACTAAAAAAAATCCAAACCTTAAGACACATGGAATGAATTACAGAATGAATAAACTGTAGGTGATGATACCAAAAGCAAAATCTACATAAATATGTAGATTATTGACTATATGCTGTTATTATTTATTTACTGAGATTACAGGTACTACTGCCTACATAGTATTTATCAGCTTGTAGAACTATCTGTCACTGTACAAGTACAGAATATTATACATGTTATAAAGCAATCTGAAATAGTTTTCTTTTTTCACATTAACAGATTTACCTACATTTTATTAAAGAAGGTAGAATAAACTTTTTCTCGTCAAACAATAGTGATCTCTGCTGTCTTTGTATTAGCAGCAGTTGCCTCTAAAGTGAAAGTAGTTCTGTTAAATTTTTTTTTTTTTTTTAGTATACAATGTATAAGGCTAGTACAGACGTTTGTATATTCATCTTTCTTTTTTTAAATAGCTTGAGAATCACCTTAAAAAGTCTTTTGCTAAAAGCCAGAAAAAAGCATCTGCATTTGCTAGTTTTATAGTATGGATGTAATGGAAAAGAGAGCACTGCTTTCTCAGAAATGTTATTGATGACTGCTGTTTAGCAAAATCATTAATTTGGTTGAATGTCAGCAACAAATTTCTGCCAGATTAATGGTTTTATACAAAACCTGAGAGGACTTAATATTCACAGGGACAATCAAAACTGTATATTGATTATGACAAAATTACTTCCCAGATATTGATAGGTTTCCAAAAATCTTTAGATTTGAAGTTGTGTGAAATCTGAACCTACTGACTCTGTTCAGTATAATGGTGGAATACATTTTAACACAAATATGAAAATYCAAACAAGACTGTGCTGCTATTTGCATTTTTTCCTTTACTGTTAGAGCAGAACAGCTTAATTCATTAAAAACACCTAAAAATAAAGTGTAACATTAATGCCTTTATCTAGTTATACAGCTGTCAGCAATACTGGTCATAGTTTAATCCAAATATCAGTAAAGTTGCTGCCACTTAACTAAATAGCCCAGAAAATTAGATCCTGTTTTGCAGTGTATATTTATGTTAGTCCTTTTTAATGTGTTTCTTAACAGAGGAAGCAACAACACAGTAAGTCTTTTATCCACGGTTTCAGAAATGTAGCAGATTTTCTTTCATCTTTCTACTGTTTTTTTTTTTTTCTTCTAGCCAATAGTATTATTAATGATAATGAAACAAAACTTTGTATTGTGATTGATCTCAGTAAATACAGACTGTGCCCTTCAACTGTGAAAAGTAATTTAAGTTTTTACAATATCTGAGAATATTCCCATGGTGCTTTACCAATAAACCAGAATTTCCTATATGCTACTGCATTGCTTAGTGCACAAAAGAACTTGCTTGAGCGTGAAACCAAAGGCATTTTTTGACATATCAATTCTAAATTTCTCCAGCCTTTTAAAAAGTAAATATTAAACTCTATATAAAAATTGTGTAACTTCACTGCAATTATGCAGTCAGGTGGCAATTATTTTCCATATGTTCTGTATCGTGCTTCACAAATGGGTAATAAACATTTAACGTATTTAATGTGTATGGCTTTTGTGACCTTTAGTTTTTGATACTGCCATAACATGACTGGCTTCAGAGAGTAATGTGAGATTTTTTTATCAGAATCTCCCACAGGTAAACCCTGTGAAATACAAAATATAGTTTACAAGTCTTTGAAAAAGACAAAGAAATGAAATAACTGTCTTCCTGTGACTGATTTCTTCTGCATCCTTCCACCATTGCTACATCTTCCAGAAAGATACAAAGAGATACATCCTTTTACTTCCCACCCCGCTTCTTCTTCTTACCTCTTTTTCTCTTCTTTTCTTATTTTTAATTTATTTTTTAACTTTATATCTTGCATATAATCTTGATTCTGGAGAAGACAAGAAAGGTCAAGAAGCAAACAACGTATCATGGAAGAAAGCTCTCTTATCCTCTCTCATCATGGTGCTTTGGGACCTTTGTGTGTTATAGTACCATGAATATCTCTAATGTTGAACTCTTGAATTTTTTTTTTTTTCCCCAGGGGTATGAAATCTATTGTTGATTATCACATCTCTTAGAAGTGTTTTCTTACCCTGAAGCAATTTATTTGTCCAAATTCAGTAAAGGTTCTGCTGTAGCTTCCATAGAAACCAATGTCCCTGAAGCAGTTAGTGTCCTCTTATTCTCTGCTAATGAAGAGTCCTCAACCTCATTTCAGTACTTGACATTGTTGATAATCCCATCTTCCTGAACTATCTCCATAGCAATACTACCAATCTAACCCATTTTTTTCAAATTTGGGCTACTTCTTTGTGTTGATAAACCTTCTGCTTATAACATAACAAGGTTAGACTAATGATCTTCCATTTTCTGTGTTCAGCTGTACAGTCTTCCTCTGTTTCCTTGTCTACATTTAGTAGGTTCCCAGTATTGTTTTACAATAATAAATTCTAAATGGTTTGTTACATGTTTTAAGGAAAGTAATGCCAGGTTACAAATTTAATTGTTGGCATTAGAATTATTACTAAGACTTGATTTCACAAAAATTTTGGCATCTTTGTGACAGAATATGCAGATAACGTAAAATAGCTGTATAAAAGGAAGTTACTTATCTTTTAACAAATTGAAAGAAAAACAATGATTTTAGCATAGCTGTGTTTAAACGATGGTTGAAAACCAAGACACTGTGCTTTCTATTTTTATCTAGGTGCATTGATTTGTTATGATAGGATATAATTATTGTTCATATTGCTCTTCAGAATAAAATTTCTGGCAGTAACCTTTATGATAGCATAGGGTTAGTAATTTYAGTGGTTGAATGAACAAATCCTAGCAGTGGTATAAAATCACGAGGGAGGCTGGAGGAATTTTTGCTGTACCAATAAGGACTAACAAATTTATTAGTGCATCCTTACATCTACAATCTTTTCCTGGTGTACAGGCAGATATTATCCTTTTCAGTAGAGAATAAAATTTAATTTTCTCTAATAGTAAATTTAGTCTAAACCTATATTGAATAAAGATTTGGGGAATTTTGTCCACATGATATGCATGCAGAAGGACATTGCTCTTTTCAGAGATGACTGCAGAAAGATTTCACAGGAAAACAGAACCTAGTATCAGCCTTCACTTAAGGACTTCATACTTTTATTTTTTTAATTTCATAAAAGTCAACAATTTATGTAGCACAATTAATTATGGCTGAATTTTAATGAAATCTTAATATGGTTTAGTAAAGATTCAGAGCACACCTACTTTTGCCATATGTATATTTGCGTTTCAATATCCTTTGACATTGTTTCTAAATTATTAGCTGCTCTGTGAGCATAACTGATTAATTAGATGGAATTCTAACGACAAGACTAAGCATATTCTAATACTGAGATATGAAGTAGAAGGTTTGAGTAACAATGAAAATTGCAAAGTATCATCTTTCATTGGAAACATGGACACGATTGATCTTTGAAATAAGGGAAGAAAGACACTCATTTCAGATCGCCAATGCTGACGTAAACAAAACCTGTTTTCTGACATATTGTTATTGGCCTGGGGGAAAAAGAATTCCACTCAAGGGAAGATGCTAAAACCTATAATTCAGATGAATGCAGAATAAGCTGCATTTTATTTTTAAATATATTTGCTGCAAAATAACATATCATACATAGTATATTGTGAAAAGTCCAGTTCTCTGCATCTAAACAATTCATGAATGTTTAGTTGTGATAACTGTTTCATATTTTGGAGTCAAAATAAACTCTGTCCTGTCTTTATACTGGAAAATTCTGGTGTCTTGTAGACCATGAGTATGAAGAGTTTTCATATCCCACTCATGCCAGGCTTCCTCTAGTTATTTAGCTTTAAAATCTTATCTGGAACTGACCTGAGGATCCCAGAGATAGGGAATAGTATTGAATTAACACTCTGAAAAGAATTCTGTGCTCATTTCCAGTGGCRAAATAGCATTGGCTCCACAGAATTTTGGCTTGGATAATTCATATCCTATCATAGGTAAAGGCAAATGGACAATGGAGACTTCAGACAATTTGCCACTTCAAGATGTAGTTTGAGTCAATGCTTGTTTTTAAACATTTTTTAAAGGCACCCACAAAAATATGTTGCATTAGCACAGTGAGAAGGTTTATTATATTCAGTTAATACACTTCTCCCAATGTCAGGCTCCTACTCTCTAACCATGAAGCCCAACTACCCAACTGAAGCTAACAGAATCTACACTGATCACCTGAAGCAGTCTGTGGAAAAGGGAAGTGGAATATAAAGCTTATATGGTAAATGCAAAACAATATCCTTTTTCTAGGAAAAGAGATGTGTCTAGGAAACATTATGACTGCTGAAGGACTGTTTGTGTTTTGAGGTGTAACTTCTGACCATGATGTAATCACACTGTAAATTGGCTGTGTATATTGTGTTTGCTTAAGTTGCATGATGTTATCTAGCAGTCTCTTCGGCTTGTATCCTCATTTTCACACAAGCTGCTCCAGGTGGGCAGCACAGCGCTACCAAGTGCAACTGCAGCCTTCTCCACCAAGCTGGGGAGCTGGCGGAGTGGAAAGTCATATCCTGCCAAATGTCTCTGAGGAGTATAGCAGTCATAGTGGGTTCTGTAGCGTATTTCTGAGGTTGCCTGCTTGTCTAAATATCCATTCAACTGGAAAGCTGTGTTGGGATACAGTATCACAGGTTCCAGTATGGATTCTGGTAAGAAATGTGTGTCAAAAAAAAAAAAAAAAAAAAAAAWAAAAAATTACAGAAATAATGCAGAAGGGTAGGGAAAGTAACAATCTTGACTTGAAACTAGGTTAAAACACAGCAACTTACTGAAATAACCTAAATGCATTCAATATAGCTCGAAGCTGGTGTTTGGGGCCTTGTTTGTGTTTTTCTGCATGGCAGTTTCATTGGTGCATTTGACAATGGCAAGTTTGCAAGCATGCAGTGCACAGTTCAACATTTGTTTTTCTTTAGAGTTAAACATAAGTGTCTGTAGAAAGCATACTGTTATTCAGTGATGTCCTATGGCATATAACTGCTCTAGAGTTTTCCTCATGACCATTTAACTAGTATTAAAAACCGTATACTGGTAAGGCTTACGTTGAGAAATATCTATGCAGTTAAACTAATTATGTTGCTTGTCTGAAGAGCTTTCTGCAGGGCAATATTAACAAAGCATAGTATTAAGGAAACTTTATCTTCTTCATTATACTTTAAGTATTATTAAAAAATAAGTAGGAGCTGACAATAAAAACCTAAAAATATTTATCTATAGTGATATTTTTCCTGTTCTTTACTAAAGAAAACTTTTAAGAAACATGTGCTTTAACACAATTTTGCAATCTCTTCTACAGAATAAGTTTCCAACTTGCTATACAAATATGGCTTACTCATCAAGCAGTATGTTTATGTTCCAGAAGAAACTCTGATATTCCTTTAGGTAAGAAAATAATAATAAAAAGTACATTTGAAAACTTCATAAGAAAAAATTTGGTAATAATTAAAAATGTATATGTAATAGGTAAAACTTTATTTTAATAATTTAGCTTAATTTTGTATGTTTGGCATGTTAGTTTTTTTGAACCTTTTTCTAAGTAGAATAAAATTTAATGAAAATTAATGCATTCCATGTGCTCAAATGGTAAATTTCTTATTTGAAGCTAGAAAGTATTAAAAAACCCTATGAAATAGGCTTCAAAGTCAGGGATTTGGCCTCAAATATTCAGGTTTCAATATAAGACAACAGCAACAAAATTGTCAATGAGATCAGCTTCACAGACTTTTTGTGGCTATGTACTGAGATGGTGACTTGCACATCTTTTCCCCMAGCTTTCAACGTGGGAAGCTCCATAGTGAAGAACTAATCCACGTTCTTGAGTGTGCCTTTTAGGTTTGCTTTATTTTCACCTTCCTCCCCAGTGGCGCAGACTGTGATTCAGGGCACCCAAAGGGCCCTGGCTCTCTTTCTCTGCATGCAGAAGCTCATCCTTTCTTTTTGTGAGGGTTAGCAGTTTTGCCTGTGGGTGGTATTTTTGGTAGCCTTCAGGGTGGCAGAGGAAGTGGGACAGAAACAACAGAAGTCACACAGAGAACGCTCCACCTGTTAGCGTTTTCCTACAGAAAACAATGAAGTACTCTTCTCTCTCTTTTTTTTTGTTTTTGTTTGATTTTTTTTTTTTACATTATTTTATTCTTTATATATCCCAGTATGATAATGGCAGTACATCAAATATACTTCAGTGCTGTATTATACAAAAAATTGGGAAAGAATAAAGAAAAGGTCCTCATGGGAATGATAATATTTATAAATGAATGTAGCATGCAAAATATGTATATGCTACTGAGATTTAAATTTCCATATCTGACATATTCGTGATTTGTTTTTCTTTGATTACACCCCGAGAAGCAGCACGAGAAATGTAAGCTGTTAACAGCTGATACATTGAATGTCATGTTTAATAATTTTCAAATATAATCAAAATATTTAATATTTTCTTGTGGTTTCTTCTGTATAATGCTGAAATTAAGGCCAATGAAACACCGTATTTTTTTATATTCCTTAGGAATGCGAGAGAACATATAAATGACACATACTGGGCTGATTCAAGCATTTTGCTGTATTAGCATAAACATTTCTTTTTGAAAACACGCACATAAAATGCACAGCAGGATCGTAAATTTGGCATTACGATGCCCCAGAGGGCTTATGCTTATATAGCAGTGCTAGGAAATTAGACCCTTCTTCCAAAAAATAGAATTTTGCTCTTTAAAGGCAATTTGATAGGGGTATTTTGCAGGTATACAAAGGTTTGCCAGTGAAGAAGGTCTGCAGGACCAGGTTTTGCATCTTAATACTGTAATAAAAAGAGGAATCTATGTACAATTATTTAATATTGCAGATGTTACTGCTGTAAAAGAGTAATATTGTCTTAGTAATTAACCATTCTGTTTCCATCCCTTACGCCTTAACAGAATGGTTCTTTATTATATTATTGTTTGTTCTTCTCTTTGTTAATTTAAATTGTAACAAGTAAATGAGCTTCTACATTTTTCCTGGGGAGATAATTCTCCAGTTTAACAAATATCAGTGCTTGGATATTAAATTTCCTCATACTCGGTCCATACATCCTTATTCCTATTTTAAATGGAATACCTTATGTTTTTGAAGAGAAATGTCTTGTAGACCACATTTAGACCTCTTTCCATTAGTCTTCTCAAATTTGAATGGTGCATTTATACTGTGGAAAGCTGCTTGGTTTTAAAGGACACTTCTTGGTTTTATATATTTTATTTTTTTTAAACATCCTGTAGTTCACAAACAGGCCATTGGCTGGATTATTGCTTAACCTACGTGATATCAGAAGCAGCTTTACTTTTTGACTATTTTTTTATACCGCAAAATCTGCTCCTTCCTTCCATTTACTTTTTCACTCCGTAAGTTCTAATTGCAGAACTGTGGGTGATGCATGAGCAGAAAAGGGACACAGCTTGACTTCCTGCTTCCATGCTGCATTTGAGGCACGACTAAGAATGAAAACAATATTTCTACTAGGAGACCGAGCAAATATGATCTTGAAGTCACTGGCAGTTAATAAATTTGGAATCCCCATTTTTGCTGAGCTACTTATTAGGCTAGGACTATATCATCTGTTAACAATCACAGTATATATGTAAGTTCACATCTTAGAAAGAGAAATTATACTTCAAATTATTTTGAAGATACTACACAAAGTTCTTAAAATAAGAACAAACTAGTTTAAAAAATAAAAGTCAGGTTTGGGAATTAGTCATCTTTTGAATAAAAATAATGAAGTATTTATAGGACTGGTGGCTGAAAGAGGCTTAAAAGCAATCATTGTCGATCCAGTGATCAACAAAACCAATTTACAAATCTAACCTTTTCTATTTTTCTGATTGTCTCCACTACTAAAACCAATAGCATAATGCAGGCACATAACCAGCCTTCTGGTTAGCCAATTGCTATTCTTGGTCACTGGCCACATCTCTGACAGTCCATTATCTGTCCCTTGATCAGTCTGGCTGCATTCTGTGACCCTTGTCTTCTCTGAAATGCGACCAAAATGTTTTGGGTTTTTTTGGGTTTTTTTGTTTTTTTTTTTTTTTTTTATTTTTGCTCCCAAATTTCCATTATCTTTCATCCTCCCACACATCTATCCTTTTTCATGTTATCATTTTGATACCTGTGCATCTGTCTTTCTTTTATGATATATTTTGATGTTTCCCAAACTGTAATGTGAGATCTGTGATCCACAGTAATTAGTAAAGGACTTGTGTATAAATATTCTTTTGTCCTACTCTTTCTCCAAAAGCCCATGTACTATATGAAAGCAAAAAATAAAAATTATTTTCTATTAATTTTTCATCCTTAAGCAATTAGTTGCCACAAGGATGCTTTATAGCCTCTAATGAGCATATTTAGTATTTCAGGAAACTGAAACAACATTACATTAATCATCTGCGAATGAAATGATATCCTTCTAAACTTCAGTAAGTTGCCAATGCCATTTAACCTCCAGGTTGTTTTTTGGKTTTTTTTTTTTTTTTTCAAATTAACTATTCAAAACATCTTTATGCATAAAAAGATAGTCAAATAACTTTAAAAATGAATTTAAAAAACTGTAAAACTTGATCTCAGTTTTTTGAGAAAACCAGGTAGCAGGCTTAAAGCAAGTGCAAGCTCAGATCATAATTAAATACAAGCTATTCAAAGCATAGATGGAATCAAAAGAGATTTTAAAAGCTTCATGGAAGATCTATTAGTGGCTATTATAATGGTGATCCAAAACAGGGCAGGACGAATATTGAACCAAGCTCTCCTCTTTCATTTATAGGGTCCGCTTCTTAGAGCTTACTGGTGTTACTGTTACACAGAGGAAAGAACGCATGTCCTTTAGTAAAAAGAAAAAAAAAAAAAAGCAGCAATAAAATGGGTCTTTTATATTCCTGAAATGTGAATGAATCAATCTTTCATAAATTAATGTAGACAAACACAAACATTTAAGATAATTCAATTGTCCTACAATGCATCTCTTAGGAAAAATAATAGTGGCCCAAAATCTAAACCAACCTGAAAGAACTGAACTGCTGGAGGAATCTCTTTGTGTGTCAGGAGGAAAAGGGAAAGAACATTAGTTTTCTCAGTCTGTTCTTTTTACAGTCTGCAGGTTTGGCTGCTTGCATGAACAAAGAATTAGTAGCAAATCATCCTCAGTAACAATATTCTGGAGAGCAGAACCACTACCACAGTTGCTTTTGTAGTTTTACTCAATGAGAAAATTAATACTACAAAATTAGAAGGCAGCAGTAGACTGATGTCTGTGGATGCACAAGGTATTATATAACAGTAAATAATTTCCTATATACTCAGAGACTGCAGGTGAAAGTCCTGGGGTTAATGGCAAAAGATGGGGAGAGGACAACAAAGAAAAAGAAACTCAGGGAAAAATGAATTTGTTCTTGAACCTGGTAGAACGTGGTTGTTCAGACCTGCTAATAGGCACTCTATAGGTTCAATGATTAATGTATTATGCAGATTTATGCTGCCTAGATTATATTTTTAAGCAGTCTATACTCTCTATTAAAGGAACTTTTTACAAGTTCATCATGACATCATTCACTTACATCACACTCCATAAAGAAAGGTTATGATGCTATGGGACAGAAGGCTAAATACTCCATCCAAATCCAAATTATTTTGCTCTRGAGGGAACAGAAAGTTAAATCTGGAGCTGCTAAGTATAATGCGATAATTACTTTACCATGTTCTTCTCAAAGCTGGAAACCACTGAAGCTCTGTGAATGAACTTTCATTTTCATAGATGTATTCACCCATGTCTGCAGTGTTCTAGTTCACCAGGATATTTAGAACAATACCCAGTCACTAAATGGAACTGCAAGAATCCACAAAATCATTTAGGCCTGATTCCATGATGATGTTGCAACTTGAGAGAGTTGCCTGTAACAATACTCCACATCAGAGCATTGCTTGGGAAGCAAGACTTGGATTTAGATGAGACCTTTACTGAATCAGAAATGTAACTGACTTTGGAACAATGAAGGTAGGGAGTCAAATGTTATGTTCTTGTTCTTGATTTTTGCCATCCAGGGCTGCAACCTGACAGTTCAGAGTTCCTATCTTTGGCAGGATGACGATGACATGGCAGGAATTTTCTTATAATCCAACATCTGGCTGCTGTGACCCACTGGCTTCACAGAAGTTGTGTGCAATACTCTAAAGAACTGCATATATTAGAAGAGCCACAGGATACATTGTTACTTAATTACCTAGTAAAATTTATTTAGAATATGTATGTATTATGCATATGAATTGTGTATTACTTTGTTTTAAACTGGTTTATCTAATAATTTTGAACTAGCTACTTTGAAAGTCTGCTCTTCTGCCTCTCTGGGTAACCTGACAGTCCTATCCTACAAAATTCAGGCAGTGTGTTGCCCTACTAGCTGAAACATGAGATTAGAAGAATGTTGTCTCAAATTGATTTGCCATATTTATGCACATATAACAAAAGTGAATTGAAAAAAGTATTAACTGGCACATGTCCCTAAATGTAGCTATAGGGCACATAAACACAACATTGCAAATGTTGCCTTATCAAAATACTGAAAATTTGCAATTTATAAATGAGAACTTCTGTTAATAAACAATTTAAAAATTAATTTGTCATTTGGACTTAGAAAGCTTATATTGCAGATTGGCATTGGAGATTTTTTCTAGTCTTTGTCAGCCTGATGAGAAGGGATTCAAAAGCCTAAAAACTTGTTTGGTTTCATTAAAGCAGCTGATATAGTTGGACAAAAGATGCTACCTCTCTCCTCAGACTTTCCTTCTATTACAAGTGTATAAATCTTTTTTTATAGAAAAGTCCCTATTTGCTGGGTAGAAATGTATCACCTTTCTTTTTTTTCCCCTACTTTATATAAGACAGTATAGATTCATAGTTTTTGTAAGATTATTTAAAAATCTGTACAAAGAACCTTCCTGCAAATTATATATACAATATAAAATACTATCTACCCTTTTAAAATTTATTTAAACCTGCTTTATAGGATTGTTAGGATCAAGCTTTTAATTTACGTGCAACTGTGGTTTAAAACATCAAAAGAGATTTCCTTTATATCATTCAAATACATGTGTAAATTACTTCAGATTACATCACTCGTACGGGCATGTGTTTGTATTAGTGCTGTAATGCAAAAGTCATTTTCATTTAATTTTTAAAGGCTTTTCATAAAATCAAGAGAAAGACCATTAATATGAGGGTTTTGTTTCCCCTAAAAAATTATAGTGTGTGATTTCTCATAGTGTTTTGCAATGAGTTTGGTGTTGTGAAGTCCAGCAGCATGTCACTGACTTTGGAAGAAAAATGCAGTGGGTGAAATCTGGCCCTTAGTGGTAGAGCTGTGCAAAAGCTGGCTGTGAAACAGTGCAGGGTTGGCCAAACATCAGTGACAACAAATATTCTGGCACTATTGCACAGGATGGCTAAAAGCATTCAGCCATGGCACAGAGGAAAGCACATTGCTATTGCTTTGGAAAAGATCAAACTTCTCCCTTGGTCAGTAAGTTGCAGATGGCGGCATATGTGTTAGCAGGTGGGGAAACTGTTTAGTCCCTTTGGCTCTCACTCTGGATGGTACCGTGATGCCTGGTGTCCTTCTGTATCCTAATTTGAGCATTAGTTGAAACAAAGCCCTTCACTGACACAGGGGATGGGGTTGAAGAGCCTCTTCATGTCTTGTTTTCTCTCTGCATCTCTGCTGAGTGCTGGTCAGGCTTGTTCCTGAAGATTTGTCATTAAATTACCGATCTGGAACTGCTGGGGAAAAAGCAATTTTTTTCAGCAATCAGAAGATCATGTCTCATCAAGAAATCAAATGGAAAGGCGTGGAAGGAGTCCTTAGAAATAAAAAATAATTAATTCTGAAGGAGTGGAGACCAGCTGGTATTAGGTACTACAACCTGATATTCTTCCACTGTCTGCGCCTTCTGTCCCACTGTCATTTGCTTTAAATGAAAGATTAACTTTTAGGTTAAAGCTACTCCTTTGCCAAATCTGGGCATATTCCTGCAGTTTTTAGGGCTTACTCCACATTTCTTTGTCTCTCCTTTTTACTTTGTACCTTGAATTAAAAACCTCTTTCCTTCTCTTTCCTCCAGGAAGCAAGCCCGGGAAAGCACCTCAACCTCTCCTCTTGCAACTGCCTTGGACCTGTTTCAGAAACACATACTTCTCCAAAGCACAACCTTAATTTAGAAAGGCATCTTCCTTTAAGATGTCTGAAATTTGTGGGGCAGTAGAAGCTAATTAAAAGCAAAATTTCTGATCAGTTTAAGCAGTGAAGGTACATAAATTAATGCCTCCTAAATGGCTAGCTGTCCTCAAGGCAGTGTGGCCTGTGAAGAGAAGAGCAGGCTTCTGCTCCTGTCTCCACTACTGTCCTGCTGGATGTCCTTGGGGAAACTGGTGCACAAATAAGTGCTTTTCCTACCTGTAAAATGGTGATAATGATACTGACCTTCTTTGTAAAAAGCTTTAAAAACTAGGGATGAAAAGCATTATATAAGAAGTAAGTATTATTATCGTTGCTCCTAGCAACTAGCAGCCTGCTTCCTGACAGCTGCAAGAGCAGTTCTCAAGTAACAAAAACCCCAGGCCTATTTCCTTCTCACCATTTTTACTCATGAAATTCTAGCTTTCACCTCTTCTCCCAGTAGTAAGTGCCAGATATGCACTTATGTGTTGCAGTGTCTGGGAGGGTCATTCTGCCTCCTGCTGCTGGAGGGAAAGGAAGACTGTAAGTATCCCAGACTTTTAAAAATAGGATGGTTTTTGGATCCTGTGCTGCTCCAAACATATTCTTGCACTGCTCTAACAGATCATAAACTGTTTCTAATGTGGTCTAAATGCCTACCAGTAACTCAAAAGGTAAATTGAAAGTTGRAACTATAAGCAGTGAACAATGTTGCTATCATTTTACTCCCACCAGAAATAAAAATCTGTGTTTGTGCAGGCTTACTTTGTACAGCCTATCATTCCCATGTGAGAAGTGATGGGAGAAATTCTTGGCACACTGACTTTAAAAGCAAATGCTTTTTAAAATTATGGAGTTCATTCCAAGCTTGATGAARTTATATTAACATGTGTTATGACAGGAGCTGTGTCAAATTCCATGGTAAAATGAACAAAATCAGGAATATGCTCATATTTTAAGTCACAGGACTGCTATGAAAATGTATTTCCTGCTAAAATAATGCATACCAGCAAGAGGAAAGAAGACACTGAAGTTGTGACAAGACACTGTCACTTCTTCGGCTTTTACTGGTGATCTGAAATTTGCTAAAAAGTATTCTAATGAATTATGCTGGAGTGGGCGGAGGGTGTTGCAGAGTGCTTTGCTTTGAAAGGGGATGGTGGGGGGTAGGGACTAAAAGGAAAGAAGTAGATGTTCCTGGATTTCCTCTCTTGCATGGTGCCCTGTGACAGCCAGTGGACTAATTCTGCACAGAGCCACTCACTTCCCCCTGCAGAAATAACGTCAACATGATTTCTTTGGAACACAAGAACAGCGATACTCACAACCTTCTTTTCTGCATTTCCCTTTCTGTGAGATTTTAATGAAGATGCAAAAATCCCAAATTTGGAAGTGATTTTTAAGTAGAGTTCAGGCCAGATACCTTCTAGTTTGAATTATGATTCATGAATGGAAACTGAACCCAAGTGTAAAATATACCCTCTAACAGCAGGATGCTAGAACAACATAAAACAATCTTTAAAATCAAATTGGTTTATGTCCTTTGGTTTAAACATAGTTGAATGTGTCTTGTACTCTGCCATGATTTTTTTCCCTTTTAGGTGGGCATCTCTGAATAGAAGTGGTACCTACGGGTTTTTGTTGGTTAACCTTACAGATAATAAAGTGGGTTTTTTTAATATATGCATATATATACACTCACCCATACATATAGACAATCATAAGCATACAGAGTATTATCCACGTTATGTTCCTGACAAATGCTTCTAGAATTCATGTCTTCCCCATTCATCTTCCCATAGCAGAGGCAAAAATATTTGATTTGCCCATTCTGCTTTTTTTCTTTTTTTTTTTTTTTTTCTTCCTTCTGGAACTGCTGAAGTTCATCTGCAAATTCAATTGTAAAACATAAAATGTAACAATACTCCAAGATGTAATGACCAAAACACTTATGTGTTCAATCTGTCTGCTTAGCACAAGTGAGGAGTGACGTGTAAACGTGACTTTACAATACAACTTTCAGTGTAAATCAGACCATTAGCAGTTGAAATGCCTTTGGTAGAGAAGAAGGTGTTCATGCCTATTGTCATCAATGCATAAGAAAAGTACTAAGAGAAGGTTTTATATAAGTTTTTTGTGTGTGACTATTCTATTCTTAAAAYAGCCATTTCATGAAATGACTAAAAATTTTAGGCATGTTTATGTATGGTGGTGGTTGCAGTTAGATTGCTTAACTTGGTGTAATGAGGAGTCTGTTTCGGCATTTTACCGAAAGGTGCAACCTTCTGTGGRAAATTGTCTCCAGTATTATTTTTTACTGATAAGACTGTTTATCAGGATAAGCTTGTAAGTCCATGAGTATGTAACAAAATTCAGTAAAAGTGAAAAGAAATAAAAAATACATAAACATTACAAAATGACCTTCATCATATGTTCCTCTCTTYCTTTTTTTCTGCTTTCAAGATGGAATGGATTTCCTTTTCTTTTTTTTTTCTTGGAATATTCTCTTGGAATTTTTCCGTGTTCATTTTTACTCCTTTTGACTCCTTTTTCTCAGCTTATTTACTCTTAATCCTGGGGAAAGCCCATTCAAAATCGATTTAAAACTCTGTTTGGAATGATGACTAAATCAGACTCATCTCCCACAGTATTTCCTCAGGACTTAGTAAATTTATCTTGGCCCTTAGCAGTCACAAGTAGTTTTTCTGTAAGAGATCATGAATTAGTCCTGTACATCCTAAGTGTTTCCAGCTACTTCTTCTCCTTTGGAGTGATCCACAACAGATCCGAGTGGCAGAAAAGTAGATCCTTGATGAGTTTAGAAAAAGATGACCTTTCTTCTTCCTCTTGAGCCTCTTCTAAGTTCTTAAGGCCTTGAACTTCCTAGTGAGACATGTCTGAGCTTTGAGGCAATCCTATGGATCTGGAACTTTGCTAAGCACAGTTAATTTCACAGAGGATGAAGATGTGCATAAACATGAAATGGCCAGCACTTCTGTGCCTCAGTTCTCTCACAGAGGGAGGAACATCTGCAGAAGCGTCACTGGAAGGAGTTCCTACCTCTCATCCCTCTCTTTCTTTCCTGATGCTTAACCAGTATTGTGCATCCCACTGCGTCAGTCAGCACTTCTGCCCAGTATTGGATAGACAATATAGTTTGTCTATCCAGCTGAAGCTTGGTCTTTTTTGTTGGACCTTTTGTCAGTTGTACCTGTCAACGTCATCAATCTTAAAATGCCAAAGGAAGCTAATAACTTCATCAGTACCAGTTTGTATTGGAGAACTCAAAGACATTTTCTATGTCAGTCAGCTCCTTCAACCATGGTAAGGTACTGGTATCCATTCTGGACCTCACCCAGTTCCTCTAAATGTGGACCTGTGAAACCAACAATAGCCATCAAACTCTAAGAGGCCTCTCAGGACCTTCTTTTCGGTCCCTGCATCTTTGGGAATCCAAATACATTGTAATAATGGGATCTAGGTGTGATGCTCCCTTTAGGACTTAGAGAAATCATATAGCTATTGTTTCACAGATGGTTAAAAGGAGATGACTTACCAGTAACTGGACTTCAAAATGAGCTGTCCACATATACTTTTATTACCCAATCTCCTTCCCTTCTCCCTCAAAATTTCTGTTTATTCATTGAATTATGAGCTTTTAAAATATTTATTTCACARAAATATTGCTTAAATGATAAAAAAATTGATGTACATAACTCTATCAGTCTGTGCCTATTACTAGAAAATAGAAGTTAATCGAAGGGTGACCTGAAGTTTTTCTGCCACCTTTGTAACCCAACAAGGTAGATTTCTATATCTGCCAATGCTACGCAAGTTCCTGTTGGTTCCTATATCTGTCCCTCTGCCTGTTCAGAGGCATAGAAAACCTGAGATTTAATTAGCTGTAGTACCCACTAGGGCATCTAGAGTGGCTGGCCATCCAGCAGCCTCAGCAAGTCACAGGCCAGAAGATGCTCCTGTTCATCTCAGAATGTCTTCAGCACCTTAAGGTGAAACAGCATGGGTTTTGCTCTAGCATTTCGGGTGGGCAAACTCAGAGGCAGTGCAGCTGCTCTGCTGAATACCAATCACATGCCAAAGGTGCATGCCTCCGTCATAGACAAAGGTGGCAGTGGTACCCTTGAAGGATAGGGCTATTGCTGTGCAAACGGACTCCTCYGTGGGAAATACCCTGGGAATCAGCCTGGCTTATGACACCAGAAGCAGCAGCTCATCTTATCACATATGATTGTCACTCATTGGTTCTATTGTATAAAATGTAATAAAAAAGCCCCCGCCCAAAATCACAATGGATGTAAACAGGTAAAAATGGTACAGAGCAAAAAGGACATACCACAGTAGTTTCCACTGTGAATACAAATTCCTCATCTGTGATGTGCTATTTACTGTGTTGTTTCAGATGTAAGAGTAAAAGAAGATCCATTTTTTTAAAAATAATTGTAATAGAAAAAATAGTTTCTGCAGCCCATTTGAATGAACAAGCCCACATAACTACCAGTTAGGCATRTCAGGTGATAAACTTGCCAGCTAGTTTTAGTCATTTTAAGAATGCTTGAAATTTTTAGCAATTTTGAGAAATTACTTGTTTTGCTGTATCAACTGTGTGAATTTCTGTGAGCTGTGAATCCATGTAGGTCATCTTTTAAACATATATTGTTTTAAGTGGTACAGGGTTCTTGGGTTCACTACTGAAATAATGGGAAAGCATGGAAAAGTCTGATTCTCTTGCTAAAAAGAAAGGCTAAATCTCCCTCTCTTTGCTTTGGTGGCAATGACTCATAGGATGAGGAAACCTAGAGTGAGAGAAGCAGGGTGCCTTTTTTTGATGACCTTTTGGAGTTTCTGCTCTTCCCAAAGTACCACAGTGGTACCATGATATAATGATACTGAGGACACGTCTCACAGAGAGTTCTGTGAGGTGACTTCTACAGTACTACTTTTTCCTTTCTGTCAGTCCTTTCTGGGGGGGGGGGGGGGGAAGATAAATAACAATACAGGAATAAGATTATTTCTATGTGGAAAATATAATTTCTAAATTGAAGTTATATGTCTTCAAGGAAGAAGAATTCCTCACACCCTGTTTCTTTCATCCTGCCTTCACCAGTAGCCTCTCTGAAATCAAACTGGTACCCTTTGATGTGTCCTGCACCAAGTCTTAACATCTTAAAAACTTACTCAACTCCAGTGACATGTACTTTGCCTGTATCTGTCCTTGCTTGGGTCCCCCAATGTGTTTTCATTTTCCTCTCTCCTACCATTCTACATCGTTGTGTGATATTCAGATTTCTGATGACAACTTCAAGATTGCTAAAAGGTCTCCTTTTAGTCCAATCTATTGTATTTGTCACTGAAGATGAAGTTTGGGTGTACAATTTCTATAAGTCAAGGAAGTTTTTCCTATATTCTTGTTCTGTTTTGTTTTTTTCTTCCCCCCCCCCCCCGCAGTCATTTCTCGTTAGGGACATAGTTGTTTTATCGTCCATTTTTTCCTCCTATCCCACCTTAAGGGAGTGCCTTAAAGTTATGAACATTGCATTGAAAGACTAATGCATTCCTGCGTACTTTCACTTTGCCAGCAACACTGTTGAGAACATACATTCCAAAGTCTTTTGCTTTCACCTCCCTAAGACACAAAAAAGAAACACGCATTCTTATGTCATCAGACTGATGTCTTGTTACTACATCACATCCATGTACATGGCTGCCACATGGCTGCAGGTTATTTTGGCTTTTTTTGTCACTAAGGTTTTTTGCTTGCAACATAATGTTGCAAACCTGACATGCARCTCACTGTACTTGTTTGGACCCCCCAGCCCCCTGACACACACACATCCCTCTCCCAAAAAAAAGGAGTTCAGTGTCAGAAAACTTGAGATGTATCCTTGGGACTGGCAGAATAATATGGTAGAGGGACAAAGTAAATAGTAGTAAAGGGATATTTTTGAGAAATAATCTGAAAGTCAACACAGTAGAGAGGAAAATATTAGGCAGGAGTGTGTTCCTATGTCTGCGAGAAGGGACTTTGTGTGTAACRTCTTTATTATCTTTTTGGTAAGAGATGAGTGCCTCAATAGTCCACATTACATTGCCAATGTGTATCTTAAGTTTCTTTCTGAAAAGATCTGAAAAATATCTAAGTAATCTAAAGAAAACCTTAAAACGTGATTATTTTGGACATCTATATGCATCTGGTTTTCCCTAAAGTCGATATTAAAAATGGAAATGCTATGGATAGTGTACATCCTATGTTGTTGACATCTTTGATTCTTTTTCATACATTTGAAATTTTTTATTTTTCTTTTTTTAAACAAATGTGGATAAACCTTGCAACTCTCAGTTAGATCACATGTGATCCAGTTAAATTACTCCTATCCTGTGTTGTGAAAAAAAAATGTGCATTGCATAAAAGCTGATCCAGCAAATAGATTTTAAACACAAATACATACTTGAAGATTACCATTAACGCTTTAGAAAATATGCAAATGTATGCACTTCTTTGAAGGAATAGAACACTAACATCTTTAATAAAATATTAGTTGGACTTTTTGTTTTTATTGCTTGGCTCACTTTGATTTAAAAGGAAGCTATTAGTAACATGTCTGATTTGCCTAATTGTCTCAAAACCCAAAAATAAGATTAGAATACAAAAGCCTTCCTCTCATTACTGATGTCTGTTTAATTACTCCAATTTTTACTGTTAAAACCTCTCACTGGTCACCTGTTAATATAAGAAGGTATGTGGGGGCAAGTTTCACAATGAAGCTATATTATTATGCCATATAGTAATACACATTGCAAGTCAGACTGCATTTATTTATAATCACTTTTTCAAAATATTTTTTCTTTTTTCTACACTGCATTCCCATTACAGAGCACTCTCTCCATATTGTTCTTGCACAGTACATTTCAACCACTAATCCAATATAAGAAATTGCATTCAAAAATTAAGTATTGCACAATATGCAGTTTCCTTTGTTCAGAAAGACTGGACAGTTCCTTATGATTAACAAAGTACGTGATTACATAGTGTTTTTATAAATACTAATTTATTTAATAAAAATACAAAAATATAAATATACATATATAAAAATATCATGATGAATCAACACACAGACATTCTTTAACTCAATAAATATGGCAGTAATATTAATCTTTTTTAAAGGATATTTTTGAGATTATGTTGCAAGATGGGTGCACACTGTCCCAGCTAGTAGGAAAGGTAATGCAAAGCAATAAAAAAAAATTAAGTTTCCATCTCATTATTAAAGGCACAAAAAGCCTTTTATTGTCTTTCATTGTCAATGGAAACCTTACATCAGAGGTTTCTAGGCAGAGAGGTTGAATTATAGATTTTTAAAAATCTAAATCATTCGTATTCATTCACGCTGACTTATTGATTAAGCAAATCCTTACTAAGACAACACCTATTTTTTATAAATTTTTTATTCCCAAGTAAGAGAGAGGAGGCCACTTTATCTAGTAACATAGACATAGATTCCACTAACACTGACCAGGTCACAGGTTACTTTCTCAGTCTCGATCACTGTCTTCTCCACCGTACATATCTGCTAGTTTTTTAAACTGAGGTCCCCAGTCACTGAGGTAATCATAGTCTTGGTTGCCCTCTGTGGTAAGCGATTCCAGGGAGCTGAGTGAATTTGCTATGGAATCATTTCCTTCGTAGGCGTATGTTGCTAGTGAATCATAAGGAGGGGCAGCTGGGTCTAAATCATTTTCCTTTAACCTTCTATGAATAAAATCTTGGACATCAATGTTTTCCCAAAGAGGTGCAGTCCGTCTTATCTGAAATATAGTTTCTGGGATAACATCTCTTCTCATCTTACTTTCCTCCCTCGCTTCTGGATTTCTCAGTGTGCCAATGTCAAAAGCCTGTGTGTCTTCTTCCCCACCTCCTTCATCATTGTAGGTCACAATGTTGTCCCGAACATCATCCTTTGAGATGATCAAGGGTTCTTTCTTCCTCTGTCTCTTGAGAGCCGTAAACAAGACAACTAATACTGAAAGGAAACAAAAGATGAATGAAGACATGGGTAGTTAGAAATTAAATGAGCAAATATTTTGCATTATCTGTTGAACTGGAAAATTTTTAGGGCTGGGATGGGATTTTTAGTAGGAAAATAGCAATAAAAGCTATCTCCAAGTTGAAGTTAATAAGGAAAAATATTAATGATTTTATAGCAGTCAAAAACCTATGCTTTTTTAAACCTATGGGAGCAATGATTTAAATATTATAGATTTGAAATAAATATACAATTAAGCTGAAGTTGAAAAGCAGACTATGTCTTAAAATATATCATCCTACTAAGGTTTGACTTCGATTTTAGTTTTGTGAAGTACTGCCTTCCTGGCAGTCACTAAGGGTAATTTCATCAAATGTAGCTGAATCTCCTTGGCAAAAGTAATTCACACTCTTGAAAGCTAGTGATTTAGGTATTCCTAAGTGCCTAATTCACTTTTGAAAATGGGATCTACAGGTCCTTTTCAAAATAAGAACCTGAAGACCTTCAGCTATCAATATTATTGACAAAACTATTTTTGGCTTCAGTGACTGCAAGAACTGAAATCCAATCTTTGCTACTAAATGTTTATTTTTAAAAACATGATCCCCCTAGTTTAAGAAATGTTAGTTGAATAACTCTTCCTTTTGGAGAGATAAGGATTGATACAAAAATGAACCTCTATAGAGGGAGATGAAAAACTGAAGTTAAGATTTGTAAATACATTCTGGTACCTAAATGATATTGATTTCAGTAGGAATTCTATGCTTAAATGCATTTAAAAATCTGACCCTAGCTCCAGTAGTTGGAGTAAATAGAAGAGGCCAGTGAGATCATCTGTCAATGACGCATAACAGTGGTTGCCRAACCACACATTACAACAGTGCTGAGTACTTTTGTTGAGTCTTAGGAGCAAGTTTTTACTCTGAATGACTTGTGTACWGGTGAATAGAGGGGAAGATTGGACATGCTGCAGAGAGGGAGAGGGAAACCGAGATCTTCCATATGCCACGGTACAATGCTGTGAATGTAAAGGSCGTTCTGTTCTGTTTTGTTTGCGGTTTTGTATCTGTACAGGAGCCGTTCAAGTTTTCCTAATACTAGACAAGTAATAGCCCACTTAAGTAAGTTTAAGAACTTCATAGACAAGAGTAGGGCAGATYATTAAAAGGTTATTATGAAGAAGTGTCTTTCACAGCCGGGTACTTAAAATGTCTCTCCTATTTTGGGGACGATGACACCAATCTACTATCCTAATACACTACATCTTGTTGAACAATTAAGTAAGGTGCCGAGAGCAACACCAGTTGTAGACTAAAAATTCTGTTTAGATGCTTTTCAGCTACTCTGGCTTCAGCTATGTCTGTAGCACTAAGTAGAGCAGGGTCTCTGACCCTGGGGCCAAAAGACACAAAGTGGTCACACTTGTTTTGCACAGCACTGGTCCCTGAAACTGTTCTGAGTCTCACGTGCTATCACTGTGGTCCTAAGGCATGTTCTGATTTTTTAGTTCAATGTTTCTGTACTAAAGCATTGCAGATGATCAGAGTGATGTTTTCTAGTGGGTGAGTAAGGGTGTGCATTTCATGGTACGCATTTCAAGCTCTATGTTGCACCATGAAGGGTGGCTTTGAAGACGCAGAGCCTGTTGACATGGTGAACTATGCCATGACATGGTGAACTATACTCCACAAGGTGGAGCGCCAGATCTGGCAGAGTTTGAACCATAATTGTCTCCTAGAAGTGGTGGTCTGCAGGTTGTGCTACTCAGACTCTGCCTGAACAATATCCTGGGGAATCCAAGCTGGCTCATGCTGAAACCAGGCCAGCTGTGATGCTTGAATGTAAACAGTATGGACAATCAGTTTGTCAGAGCTCAGGTACCCTCCTTTCCCTGTACCCAACAGTACAGATATAATTCCTACATATTGCCCTGCTCCTAACAACCTCTGTGGTCCTCTGAATATTTACTGGAGGTAGCTTGAATCCAGTCTAAAAACTGAAAAAAAGTGATCAGCTTGGAATTACATAAACTGATACCTGTAAGTTTGTCACTGCCCCCTTGGCAAGCTGGGTTTGCCAATACAGGTGGAAAGGGAAAGAGGTTTTCCACAGAGTTTGACTGGAAACTAGAGATGATGGCACTTTTAAGGAGGCGCTTCTCTGGTAGGCAAAACAGGCAAGTTGCAGTTTTTATGTTCTTAACACCGGGTTATGAGCTAGCATTTATTCTAGTTTCTTCATCTATCACCTCACCTTTCTAACGCTTCTGCTTTCCAACCACCCATCTATCTTCTGTGCTCACACTTTATTTAATCAGTTGCTCTCGCTACCACTTACAAGCAATTGAACATTTCTCTTCTATGCTTTTGAGCTAAATATTTCCTGAGTATAAAAATTATAAATCATTCATGATTAAATAGCCAGTATAATTGATAATCTTTTAATCACTGAGAAATTTAGCACTCAGTTTCAGGAGTATGATTTTAAAGTCCTAGATCTAAATGAAGATCTGTTTATAGCATAAAATATTACTCAAATGARCATGGTATCTAAAGCTGACCCTAGATTTTCAAATTTATTTCATCTAAATAACATTGATAGTCTGATTCTTTTTGTACATTCTTCTGAATAGTAATGATGACAAACAGCCCATAGTAGCTCCCTCTCCCACTCTCCCAACTCTTTTCCATCTTAGAAAACAGATGGTTAAGAAAAAAAAGACCACATCAGGTATGAAATATTGTTCTGCAGGGTCATGTGAATACGGGGTTGAAGAATATCAGGGGTCTAGAAGTGACCAGACCTTTGCCTAGTCAATTAAACATCTCATCACAGGTACTTGCCTAGCAGGATAACGATGCAGAGCAGAATGGCAACCAGTGCCCCCGTGCTGAGGCCAGCAGGGAGGAGCAAGGCCTCAGCGTTGCAGGACTGCATGTTCCCCCAGCTGTCACAGGCACACACTCGAATGGTCAGCGTGCCAGTGCTGCTCTGGATCGGGTAGTCATTATCAAATATTATGATTGGCAGGAGATAAGTACTCATCTTACTACGGCTGTATCCATTTCTTCTAGTCATAATCCCTGCTGTGTTATCTAGAATGGAAAAGCAGAATAAATAAATATTGCTGGATGAAGTTTTATGTGGTATGGGGGTGAGGGGTATGGTACTGGTCAGCAGTTACCTTTGTTGTCTACAATGGAGAAGTTTGGATGAACAGCAAATTCTGGCACCAGCTCAAAGAAAAATTTGTGTCCTTGAGGAGGCTCATCTTTGTCAACTGCACTCACAGTCTGTATCAGCTATAAAGAAAACAGTATTTCATACTATTTTAGAAATCTTGTGTTTCAAATAAGGTCTCTGCTTTTCATGTGCAGTAAAAATCTAATGAATCTCTATCTGAAGACACAAACTTCTGTCCTAAGCCAAATGTTCCCCTAATAAACACAGGAGAGGTTACAGTAAGTAAATTGTTGTTTTATTGTTTAAACACATAACAAAGGATGAAAAAAGGGCCAGTCCTTACTGCAAGACAGACGTGTGCTTTGATTTGTACTCAGTATCTTGCAGTGATACAGAAACAATTGCCCTTCTGAATAAGCCATAAACCTCCTGTGGCCTCATGTAGCAATGCCACAGAGTAGTGTGTAAACCAGTTGTTAAGTGGGTCTAATTCCCAGCCCACCTCATCTGCTCCTGGCGATAAATTGGAGTACTGCACTGGCAGGATGCTTGGTTCTCCTGAGGTAATAAAAAGAGATGCTTTACTCCCTCCTAAATTGAAACCTCTGGCTGTGGAGCTTTATAGCTGCCCTAACAAGGCCACTCAAGCCCAGCTGGGAAGGACTGATAATAGTGCCAGCATAGGGTCAGAGGGGAGCGGACTGAAAAAAGAGGCGCTTCAGCAGTACCTCTGGATTGCACAGGCTTTCCTGTTGCATCAAAACATGTGCAAATATGTGTACTCATGTATATATAGTCACACATACATGCTAGCAATGTGCTAGCTATTTTTCTATCTATATGTGCTGCTAGACTGATAGATAAAGGCTAAGGAAAACAGCTGCAGAACTGAGGAAGGAAAAGCTACCTGGGAATAGCTGTGGTTTGTGAAATGACTTGCAATAGTTAACACCATGCAGGGTTGCATGAGTCATAATAACTCCAGTGAGCCGTACGAATGACTGCTATGTCCTTTGCACTCCCTAGTGGGTATCGCACTGGGGAGTGACCCATGCTCCACCCTGGCTTGCAAGGGCATGTTTGAGTTCAGTCACGAGATGACAAAGCTTGGTGGCGTGAGAATGGGAATAACCTTCAACTGAGAATGCTTCAACTCAGTACAGGTGAGTTCCTACGGCACCTAAACTTAAAGGCAGAAAGAGCTCAGCAGTCAGACTTGTTTCTTTCAAAGCCTTGAGGGAGCCAATGCCTTTCTTGAGGTTTTCAAGTGTTTCCAGTGTGTAGGGTGTCCTGAAATCCCACAGACATCAAAGGCACTTGTTATCAAAGACGTACTTCGCGGCTTGTTTTTCTGATATTTCCAGGGAAAGTACAGCATGACTTCTCCAAGAAATACAGTAATTGACAAGTAACACCGATGCAATTTTTAAGCTTTGCAGCAGTCAAGTAAAGAATGGCTTTTTCTTGTGTACTTTCTCTGAACATCAGTTTGAGTGGGACTTGAGGAGGATACAGTGAAATTATGGAGGGTATTTAGCATCTCTCAGGATGGAACACTGTATTAGACAAACATAATTATAGGGTTACCAGAAATACTAAAGTGTTTTTCTTACTGTATCATTCAGAAACCTGCTGCTGCTAGTGCAGTACTGCACAATGAGTATTTGGCCTATTTTTTCTAGTTAATTTTGAGATACTTTTCTTACAGCTAATAATATTAAGTTGTTATAAAAAACCCCCCAAACAGTAAAGAAAGTCTAAGTTTGGCTCATTCACTTCATAGCAGCTCCTTCTAAAACAACCACAAGATTTTTTTGTTGTCATTTTCTTTTTCTTTTTGAGGCATATTGAGGAACTTGAAAGGTAATTTGTGAACATAAGCCTTGTACAAGAGGACGTGACTATGCTGAAGGCAGGATTATGCAGTTTTTCTATGTGATTAGAATAATAACTACACATTAAGGTCTCTTCACTTTTAAAGCATTTGACAATCATTGCTCTTTAGAGCAAACAGTTTTAGCTGTTTCCCAAGATTAGCCAAATCCCTGTTTATGGCAAAGTAGCCAGTTCAGTATGTTGCTGGGTCTCTGATTATGCCAACATTTTTCCAATGTCCCATTGCTTTTGTCTTTGTCATAATCTGCCTCTGAGTATGGTGATACAGACAGCAAGACGAGGATGGTGCATAATTTTAGTTTTGCATTGTTTAATGCAAAAATGTAATGTTGCTACAAAAAAAACCCCAAACATTCTGGTCAGACTAAAATATCAAACTGAAATGAGAAAATTTTCCTSTCACATTTTTACAAGTTTGAAAAGACAGAAAAAGTGTAAAAGTACCAGAGAGAAGAGAGAGAATTAGAATAAGTGATAATATTTGTGCAATTACTTGCTGAAAAATTCAAGGAGAAAATATCCTGATACAATAGCTACCAGAAATTGCAGTTGAGTATCTTGGGGTTTTTTGAGATATAATCAGTGGGATGTTTGTAGGATCTGGATTTGATTCCCTTCATGTACAAATCGCATGGAGGAGGACAATTGTGCCAGGCATAGAGGAACCTAATTACATCAAATACTTATTGTTGAGGGTAAGGCTAAAGAATGAAAAAAAAAACCCCCAAAACAAAACCCAACTTATTACCTGCTGTAACTATTGGCTGCATAAATTGAGAACCAGCTGTTCTTCCACCAGGAAAGACGGGAGAATAAAGAACAATGAGAAAGGATGATTGCAGGTGAATTTTTCCAAATGATGAATAAGTGAAAGGAAATTAGAAATGTTATCTAATTAAGGGTTTTATTCAGTTATACAGATGTAAATAAAAGATAATTATGTTCATGATAATCATTGCAGAAATGAAGGAGAAGTGGCTATTTTTATTTTAAGTACCACAGTTATATGAAAAAAAATTAATACTGTTTCTTGTACATTTTGTAATTCCATGTTGGAAATGTATTCTTCCATTCTGAAGCAGTTATGGACATTGAGCTACGATCACTCTTCACCAGGAGTTCAGAGAAAGATCTCTGACACTGTAAGATTTATGAGGGAAGAGTTATTTCAAGAAAATGACTTTTACTCAAATCTGTTTCAAGTATACCAGGCTTAGAGAAGATGAAAAGCATTCCCACTTTTTCTTTCTTCCATAGTTTCCCATTAGAAAGAGCACAATTTGGAAAATACAGCATTATTGTCATTATTTTAAGGGTTGTGTGTGCAAGTGCATGTGCATGTGCACTTTTGTGTGTTTAAAGAAACGATCTTATACTCGAGTGGATCTTATCAAGTAAATTCAAGTTTTTAGGAGTAACTTGTCTTTGAGAGTACTGAAAATTTAGACTTAGGCATTGACATAAAGTTTTCTCTTTTACTCTCAGGACAAAGTGGTTGTAGCACTTGAAAATGTAAGATGAGTTGTGAATGAGGAATTATTCCCACTGGGAAAATATCTTGAAGAATTTCTTTCATGATGAAGCCAGAGATTCTGTTAAAGGGTTTGGACCTATTTCCCATTGGCATCATTTTTTCAAATGTGGAAATGGATCGATTATAATACTGTTTTGTGGTTTTTTTTTTTCTCCTGGATACTGTGTTTTTAAGGTCATGACTTACACCACAGTCAAAAATGTGATTGTATTTTATGTTCAGGCTATTTTATAGCTGTTCATACTCATCTCTGAAAAAGTGATTGGGGATGAATAGACTGCCTAGTAGCAGATTCCTTACATATATCTGGTACATCCCTAGACATAGCCTGCTCTCCAGTTTTCTTCAAGCTGTTTTAAAGTTAGAAAGTGAGTAAAAGCTAGATGGGCGCGTTCTGCAAAAACAAGGGTCCCTGTGCACTTCAAAGCATGCCCTTACTGTTCCTGAGGCTGCATTTTTGGACACGGAGGGCTGCACAAGTAGGAGACTTGGGTCATGGGCTCAGCCTTGGGACTGCCTCTAAAAGGGATATAGGAACCATTAGAGCAAATGTTAAGCTACTAGTGCATCTTTAACAGTATAGAAGTCAGCACCAGATGGCCACTTTTTAGATGTGCTTTTTAGCCTGTGCTGGCTTGGCATGTCATGTGAATAAACCACAGTTGCATATTGGCTCCAGGGTACACACTTTAAAAATGCAGCAACATGCTTCAGGCAGATTCTTGAAAGGTCCATTGAAGAAAGCTGAACAAGATGAGGTCTATAGGTGGACAGAGGCAATACATTTTCAGATTAAAATTTCTACTAATAAAACAAAATTTGAGACAAATAGAATATCCATTTCTTTGAAGAAAACCTTTTCTTCAAAATTCCTTCTTTTAAAATTCACTATAAATGAATTTTTCACAGTGAAAAATAATGTCACTTTCACAGGAATTTAAAGATGGTCTGCTGTTGTAGAGAGTGTCTTTCCGAAGTTTTAAAACAATGTAGTTGTCATATAGCATGAAAATTGTACTTCCAGTCTCAAAGAAGTAAGACCACTGGAGACAGATATTGTTAAGCTAGAGATACAGTAACAGCTGCTGAATTTTGTTGTTTCTTGTATGGGACTATAGATATGCAGAGGAGTAGGCCTTCAATCCACTTCAATCATTTGGGCTTTCGTTCTTGTTATATTATGCTCTTAGTTAAATCTGGATATTGTACAACACAAGAAATTTCTCAAATGTCATTTATCTCCTTTCAGCTGCTTCTGAGATAAGACTTAAAAAATATCACTAGGCACTTGAGAAAGAAATGTTTGGGACATTTTGCTGTTTGTTTTTGTCTGACACTTTCTTCAGAAGTGGTGTAGCAGAGAACAGAACAAATCCTGGATCTTGGAGCACTGGCTTTGTCATTCTCAAAATTTGTTAAACTTGGTTTGTGCTGCAAATATTTCTCAAGGAATCTGGAAAGATCTCACCACTTTGTCTGCAATAAACTATGAAAAAACATATTGTGAGAGAGACTGCGCTTTTGACAATCATCAGAATGTAGTAGTGTGCAGATGTTAAGGGGGAATGCTGGAAGAGCTTTGTGTTTCTTCTGTCCTTTCTTTCTCTTGCCCCTTTTCCTGCCTGTACAACCTGGTAGGGCCAATCACTAACTAACCTTGAATGTATTAATAACACAGCACAATGTAAGTGGGTGGGATAAAGATTTTATAGAAGATTTCGAAGTGGCTACATTTCTCTAGGAGTGAAGCAATAATATAATTCAAGTGTCCCCACATAGATATGTTTCAAAAACAATCCAGCTGTCAGTGGATGCCCATCTTATTGTACTGCGGCTTGAGTGATCACATGTGTACAGGCACAATTCTAGCTTATACACCTGTATGGTGCTAACTGCAGAAAGCTGCCTCCATCACATGTCTGTAAGCTTGAATAGACCTTTGATCTTGATGCTTTATGTCTTAAGAAATATTCTAAGATGCCTGCCACTTAACAAAGCTTCATGTTTGGTAATGCAAAACAGCTTGTTTTTCAAGTCTTGGCTCTGTTCCCCAAATGCTTTGGCAGTTTTAAAGCAGGATTGAATGCTTATCAGAAGTTGGAAAATTCTCCCTTGAACTGCAATTCTTACTTCAAAATAGAGACAGACTGTTAGCATGGGTCTTTTACTAAATAAAGCCAATAGATGTCTACCTAGAAAAGGAAGCTACAATGTATAAACAACTCGTGACTGATAATTAGCAATGGCCACATGAAAAATGTGGTCTCCGTCTGCTCCATCTGAAAAAGGGAGGGGGGGTATGGAGACTAATGAAAAGAAAAATCTGCCAGCTTTCTGAAAGASGAAACAAACTCTTTCTCTGTTCTGATGTCTGAGAGGCCCTGAGTGGCAGGAAAGAAAATGGCATCAGTGAAAAAAATAAAAGGTTATTTTCTTAAATATTGTTATTGATGGGTGTTGAAATTAGCTAAATTGTTGCTAGCAAATTGTTCAGTTAAATCACTCTTCTTTTCAAGTAAATCTTCCCGGTTTCCATGGAGAGGACTCATCCTGTAATCCAGCTAAAAAGACCCCATTAATTCCTGTGACAAGGGCATGAGAGATCTTGTACCAGAACCTTCCCCACAATAGTCCCTGGGGCTCTAGCATGCCATTAAAGGATTAGGGATTTCTAAATTGTGCAAGAGGCTGCATCATACTTTTCTTTAGCCTGTGTATTAGCCAGTGGAACGGGACTCTCACGGTGACAAATCTGTTCCAGCCTAACAAACATAGTTGTTTATGCACCTCTAGTGATAAAGTTTCTCCCCAGTCATACCATTGTTGTTTGGAGACAAAAGAGTGTCAGGGGAGGAGGACAGACTCTGTAGAATTTTCTTTCCTCTGACCCTCCTAAGGCTATCTGAAAAGCACAACAAATGCAGCCTCTAATACGTGCTGATATTGAGAAAGAGTAATGTCACTTGGTGGCAGAGAGCAATATTTGATCATTCTGACTGCTTTCTGATGCAAGTGAGATTAAGAGAGCAGTGTGATGAATAGCTGGGCCCGATTAAAAAGAAAAATAAAAATTAACTAAATATATTTATCATCTTCTCAGTCTGAGTCTCCTGATATGGGCACCAGATGTAGAAGCACTGCTGTGATGTGTCAAGAAACAATAATAGTTCTAATAAGACAGCTGCTTTAGGTGATCTCTAAAATAAGGTGTAGTAATACTACATGAACACAACATGATTCTATATCTTTATTATATTATAGGGGGACCGCTAAATATGAGCAATACAGGCTCTCTGGAACTTAACATCCTTATTAGCAGGCCAAAATATTCAAGTGTGTATCTATATTCATTGCTATTTTTAGGCACCAAAATAAAAGTAGTCTCATGTACTGAAGGTAATTTGTTTTCTGAAATTAAGGCAACTGTATGTAAATGTCCAGATATGAACTCGGATGCCTGTCTTGAGGAACCCAATTGTTAACAAGTAGAAGGATGGTCTGGATCTCTCATTCTTCTGCAGCTACACTTGATGCACACTGTCTTTCTAGTATTTTTTGTGGATTTTTCCATATTAGGAAAAATAATTCCTGGAATTACATTGGTAAGCTAGATGGAAGGGAGGTCTGAATAACAGTATGCCTATCTAATGGGTCTCTGTCATCTCTGTTGTTAGAAAAACACAGAATTTACCAGAAAGGTAAATGAAATTTTATGCCAGTATGCCTGGATTGAATTTAGTTCAAATATATGACAAAAGCTGTGTTTGCTGGTTGATAAAATTACACTGATTAATTTCAATGAAATCTTCATTTGTAAGCTTTGGAACCTTTCTTTGTGTTATGCAATTAAAGTACATTACTCACTTGGTTGTCAGTCATTATCCTGAGATTTTAAGATTTATTTGTCTCGATTTCATCTTGTGCAAAGAGATTTTGTTGCACAGACAGAATTTAGGTCATATGCTAGCTGTTTGAAATTAATGTCTAGAATTATTTGAATGTATTCCACCTGGAAAAACAGCTTATAAATCATAAAACAAAACTATGACGGTACAATAACCAGAAGTTTAGGGAATTTTTGCTCATTCTATAAGGCTTGAACTGTATTCCTGTGTGACAACTTATGTCACTGGTTAAGGCGCAATGTTCTGATCATAAACCTCAGTTGTTTTGAAAGGTGCTCCTTGTTAATTTTTCTGATACTATAATTCCTTCCACTGTTTTAATTTAATTCATCACTGCCTTTGATATGCATATTCCTCTATTTATGTCATTTCTTGAAAAAGAATTAAAATAATGGTCAAGTACCTCTTCAAAGCCACGAGCTTTCACTCGAAGTATCCTCTGTCTTTCTAACCCACTTACCTAAATTCCAGTATTAGGTGCAATGAATGAAAAACAAGTAGAATTGAATGCAWCTCCAGCAATCCCTGTATCCTCTTTTCTCCCTTTTTTGGACTCTTCTATTTTTTTTCCTTTTCATTTGTTAAACCATTCATAAAACATCACTTGAATTGCAACTGGTAAATTGCATGTTCTTGCTCTGTCTAGAGTTCTGCAGGACCTGAAATTCTAGACTCATCTCAGGTACCATCTATGCTACTTTCAGTGCAGCTCCCGAGCCTATGTTAAATACAACACTGGGCAGCGACCAAGGTAAAACATGAGCATGCTTCCTGATGTGTATCCGTATCCCTCAGCCCTATAAAGCCTTTGAGTGTTGCATGGTCACTGTGCTCTAAGGACAAACAAAATATCCTCCATTCTGATCCTTTCCACATACTTTCCATGAGGTCAGCCAGCTTTGGATGATGTCAGCATAAAACTAGTGAGACACAAGGACAGACCTAAGCTGAGTTTAGGGCTCCATCCTGGCCTCTCTCCACTAYGGTAGGAACCCACTCAGGTTTGTGCTAGCAAAAATAATGATCTCGAGCTTTTTCTTCCACTCAAAAATGCATCAGTCTAGAGAAGAGGCTCATGCATGGACTTAGGCCCATCTCGAGGTACATAATCTGCTGCTAAATCCAGTTCTTTGGTAAATACTTTCAGAATTAAAAATCAGCAAAACATACATTTTTCTTCACAGGATTTAAAACTGAAAGGCTGACTTGCATTAGCATAAAGAGATGTTGGTTGTAGTGGCAGTAATATTAAAAGATTTCTGTAACATCCTGGCTCTGAGTTCCGTTGGTCTGCCTCCTTTCTCAGTTCCCAGTTATCACTTTATTTTCTCTACAAATGTTGTTATTGTCTTTTTAGATTATTAGAGAATTGTTGAGATAGTTTAGAAAGGGTTATAAATGAGTTTTGACCAAATTCAACTCAATTCCAAATTGAAGTTTAACTTACAATGGCAACAGTTACATTATCTTTTATTTTTGTAAAAGTTTATTTTTCACGTCTCCTTTACTGAAGCATAATAAAGGTTTTTCCTGCTTTGTGTACTTGAAGGTGTGGCTACATTAACTAAGGCTTTGAAAAAAATCCAGAAGGAAATGGAATTTTCGAACAGTGTAAARAGTTTTGTAGCGTTATTTATAACTATTTATGAAAAATATCTTCTGATATTAGGAATGAAAAAACACCTTAAAGTATGATTTTGTATTATATACTATGTTATTATACCAGGGTAAAATCCTGCATCTTTTATCTCCTCAAACCTTTTTTGAATCAACTGGTAGTTTCTGTAGAAGTTAGGGAATAAAGACGCTGGGTTGGTTTGCAGTTGTTCAGATTAAAATACGCTGCAATTTTCATGATGGTATTCCAAGATAGTCTCATTACAAGTTCTTCAGTAACATAAGTATATGTTTACCTGTCCTGCTTTTGCATTTTCACAAACAAATGTTTCATAGTATTTGGCAAATTCTGGTGCGTGATCATTTATGTCTAAAATCCGGATGAAGACAGGTATCTGGCTACTTTGTTTAGGATTATCTGAAACAAGAAAATTATTTATATTACAATGTCAAGATTTACAGTTTATGAAAAGACGTGAAGTTATCTAATGTATTTTTTCTAATAGACATTAGAAATGTTCACTTATCTTGATTGTAATAAAACAATTATATTTCATTGTCTACTGACATATATTCCATATACATAAAAGACCTATTTATATTTGAAACAAATTGTTCTATTACAGTATATGTATTTTGAAATCATACAAAGTATACTTAATTTGATTTGCATTAAAAACAGGCCACTGAATTATTATTGACTTGTATTCCATAAAACAGTGCAGTAAATGATTCATTGCAAAAGCTGTTTCCTGAGGTCGAGCTGTCAAGAACATTTACTTGTTCAATGCAGTAAAGCAGTTAAACAGTGTCAGTCAACAAAACCACAAAAAAACCTCCCAAAGTTGTCATTTGTCCCCCAAATGTAAAAACAAAACCAAAAAAAGGATATATGTAGATATTATCATCAATTGGTATTCACAAACTTGACCTCCAAGGTCAAGCTATCACTGGAGATGAATTTTGCAGTACACGTATTGAAAATGGAGACCATATTTGACCAAACAATGAAAAAGCATTTATGAGGAAAAGGTATCAGTCTTTCTGAAAATGGGAATATAATTCATCTCTCCATATTACCCGACTCCCAGGCTGTTAAGCACATAGACTCCTGGGGAATCTATAGGGAGAATGAAGGAAGGGACAAAAGTTGTTCCCTAAAATCCGTGTCTCTGTTTCCCTATTGATGACTGTTACCAGTTGGCTGGAAAGAAAAAGCAGGCAAGAGACATACAGATCTAAAAGGGTCCAACAGAATAGTAAAGAATCCAGGTGAAAGACTTAGGGTCAGGGTTTGCTTCAGACATGGAGGGGAAAGAATTTCCTCTAGTCTTGGCTTCAAATGAAGCCATTTCCTGAGATAAGTTAAAAGCACTTGAGGTAAAGCATAATTTCTTCCCCTGTTTATGGTGATCATTCTGACAGTGTGTTATTTGTCTGTCATGGACATCTTTTTTTCCAAGGATTTTCCCAAAGACTTAGCTTAGGATAAAGCCAGTGCATCACACCTGCACCAAATTATTTGCTGGGAATTCTCAGGGAACCAGTTAATTTGTCTGATAGAGACTGTACATGGTTTTGTTGAGTCTGAGAATTCCAAATTATCTTTTCATGAATGGGCAAAGATAATCCTAAAGTAGTAAACTGAACTTTTAGATGTGCATTTAAAGATACTGTCTATTGATAATATCTGAATAAGGGCAAAACTAATGAAACAAGATAAATCATAGATACTGTAGAATTTCAGTCTTTTCTCAGTTCTAATGTTCTCCCAAGATAAATGATCTCCAACTTACTGATTTCAGTTGCTATGACAGTGATGTTGTACCAGGGAGTTTCTTCCCGGTCAAGTGGCTTTGAGATGAATAAGGATCCATTTCCTGAATAGATGTTGAATATTCTGTCAAGGTCAGTGTGTCGATCCACAGAGTATCTGTCAAGATACAGTACAACTAAGCATCACTATCTCCTGTTAGAGTCTCTAGTTTAGCTCACAGCTACCTCTAAAAGTTTTCTAATTTTAACTGTGGTTAATCAAGAATGTTTTCTTCACAATTAACCTAAGCTTTCTTGTAGCTTCCTGAGGAGTGCAGTATGTTACAATTTTTTAAGACTAGTGAGTGGGATGAAGAGCAAGCTATTTATGTGAGTAGTTTTTTAGACTGGTATTTGAAATTACATTTTAGCTTACAAAGTGAATACTGGAATAACAACTAAAAGTAAACATTCTTAGATAATATTTTTGCAAATTAATTTTTTCTTGGAGAACTCAGTCATAAAGGACACACATTGCAGATATTATTAAGTATCAATGTATAACAAAATATTTCTGAGATGTCACAAGGACCATCAAAATCACCAGAAAAATCTTTGGATTAATTGTTTTTTAAGATGAAAATTCCTAAAATCTTATTTTACGAAACTTGCTTTTGCTTTGCTCTTTCCCTGCAAGGAAAAACTTATTTTACAGGTGTTTTTTAATTAGTCTAGTAGTTACCAGTCACTATCAGGTTGAATTGAGATTTTATACATAGATTACTTAAAAATATTTTATTTTCTTCCTCCTCTCATACCTCCTACCCCAAACTATAGTGCTGCAGGACATAACAGGCTTGTTCAGAAATGCAGAAAGCAGGTTTCCTAATCAGTTGMATGGTAAATACACAAATTCCAGTGCTGTGTTTGTCACTGCAGATAATAATAGCAGATGGCTAACACAGCAATTTCGCAGCACTGAACTCTTCCTTCTAATCGTTATGATTTTCTCGCAATCATTTCTTATTTAACATAATGTGATCATTAAATATTTAAGCTATGGAACATGGTAGACAGTGGTATGTCTAGGGGATTATGAAGGTATAGAAGCCTGACTGCTATCAACCAGCAGGGAGTGTAGAAATACACCATTTTGTGTATTTTGCATAAGTTTGCTGTTGGAAACATGGTATAAAAGCAGAATCTTACGAACAGTTTGGTGAAAGTACTAGAACATGTTAAATGTTAACCTCTCCTTTTTTTTTACCTGGTGCCTATAGGCTGTCCTTCTGAAGCATACCCTGCACTGTTAACTGTGGTTGCCTTCACAAGCTCCCATAGATATTTCTCTGCTTGACACTTATCAGTAGCCCCTGTGGGCTTCATTACTCAAGTGGCCCCCTATTACATTGCACTTTCATCACACTTCATGCATGAGACTTGACCCACACCTAAAGCATTTTATATTGTGTAATGGCTTACTTTATTGCATTCTTTGTTATGTCCGGATCTTGGGCTACAACCTGCCCAATAATGCTTCCTTCCTTGGCATCTTCATCTACTTCTATTAAATACCAGGGTCTGCTGAACACTGGAGCTTCATCTATGTCTTCTACAGAAATTTTGACCAGAGCTGTGTCTTTGAATGGCCCCAGCTGAAGAAAACGAGGATCAGGATGAGTGTTGGTTGCTTCCACTCTTAAGGTGTATAACATCTTGTTTTCAAAATCCAGATGCTGGGGAGCAAGTAATAATAACAAAGAAATTGTGTCACTTTACAAGAAATATGAGTCAGTTTTATAATACTGAATTAGAAGTGTAAGCATTTCTAGGAGCAAAATCTCAGAAATTTAATGCATCTTGGAGAAGATGGAGTACATTCGGGCTTGTTCTAAGTATAAGAAAAATAAGGAGTATTATAGGGTAGCAAGGCAATTATGATCCCTCTGCCTACTACTTGTTCAAATTCCTGGAAAACCAGGAGGGRTCACTCTACAGAAAAATAGAAAGAGAGAAAGAAACAGGGAAGTTGGACTCAATCCACAAGTAGGAATTGCTAAAGGTCTTATTTGTCTCATCTTATTAGTAGGAAAAAGAACAATTATCCCAGCTCTTGAATGCTCTCTCGTATTACCTTTTTCCTTACTCCTCCCTCATTACCATCTACCCTTGCCTGTTTTGCCTCAGGAGCAACCCAGACCTGTCCCTGGCCTCCATACTCCAGAGTGAAAAGAAAAACTATATCAAGTCTGACTTCCAATCTATGTGACGTTTATATTATGCATATCCATATATGCATATGCATATATACATTCATATGTGCACACATATACATGCATGCACATACATAAATATACGTGTTTCCAAATATATGTGTATAGATCTATAATTTATATATATATATATATAAAAATCAATAGTTACTGATATGTTCAGTACGAATAGAACTGAAAATAGTGTTCAGAGTTCCACAATCTGAACACTAAAAAGCAACTAATAAATCTGTCAGAGATGGTATTTTGAATTAAATTTCTGCCCATATCTTTGCTCTTTGGACTTCCATTGACATAATATGTAACAAGTTTCACCAAGGTTGGACTTAAACCAAGACAGACTTTAGGCACTGGAGATACCTGACTGTTGGACAGATTACAGAGGGACAGTTTAGCCTTGAAGGTGTAAGTTCATCAAACTTCAGGTGAGCCTCCAAACCTTGTAAGCCTTACTGCAGCATTCAGCTGACAAATCCTACTGTGAACTGAACCCCTCCAGGTTTTCACAGCCCTAATTCAAAAGTACTGTGTGTGAGAGTATATATATTGAACAGACAGCAGCCACTGAAATATTGCTTTATGTGAAGTGACATGCCAGTAAATTTCCCTTGAGACTTGAAAATAACAGATATCTGCTGAAGTAAGAGAAGAACAAAACTAATACACAACTCCTTGGCAGCCTGACCCCTTGTGAGATCTACCATCCCTTCCCCTGGAAAAAGAAAAATAACCATAACACCTGGAGAGCTAAGTACATATAAAAGAGAGCGAGAAAAAATAAACCTTTTTGACAGTTATAATCCCTTCCTGCGTGTCCTTGTCAGTGACAATATCAAACATGTCTGATCCATCCCCATTGGAGATGTTATACTCAGTCTCTGCATTTTCACCCACATCGGGGTCATTGGCTTTAATTCTGCCAAGAGGAGTCCCAGGTGGTGCAGACTCAGGAGAGCTGAACTGGTAGGTGCCTGGAAGAACGAAATCAAGCATTTATTATTTTGAGAAGCTTTGTTCTTCTGAATAATAAACATCTTCAATTTCACCTCTATTTTTTAAGTAACCTGAAGTTTGAAACACTTTAAGAAAAATGCTGTTAGTCATCATACTAAACTTTAAAACAGTGTTTGGAGTTGATTGACAAACTGTCACAAAAATTTCAGGTGACTCTTTAAAGCCATTTAGTACTGTGCTTTTAATGCTTTTTGCCTTTTTTTTCATTTTTTTTTTTTTCTGTTCTTCAGCTATAAGGAACAGAGAAGCTCAACAATAAGGCACCAGTTCTAACCTTGATAATTTAACAGTGTATATATATWTTTTTTCTCTCAGTTTTCTAGAAATGTTCCCAGACATATTTAGAAGTAGTAGGGGATTTTTTTTTGTCTTCTAACGCACAAGAGTTGTAGAAACCAGTGTGGATTTTAGAAAGAGACTAAAATAGAATAGGCTTTTTTTTTTTTATTCTTTTGAAAAATATATTCAAGATTTGTAGGTGTTCTGTGTGAAAGTAATTCATTAATCTGTTATTGGTAATATATAATGAAGAGTCATGGTAAAGAGCATTTGGATACATGTTCATGTTAATTGCTATCATTAACTGAAATGCAGATACATTCAGATTTTCCTTAATTTACTCTGCACATATTTTTTGTGCTCTTTCAATGGTTGGTTTCATTTAATGTTTTTATAATCAGGGTTTGCTAGAAAAAATTCTGATTGCATAGTTGTTTTAATCTTGCCTATGTGTATGAAAAGTGAATTTATATGTATTTTCTGACAACACTTGCAATAAAAATCTAATTATAAAGACATGTTGTTGCAGAAAAAGTATTCATCAGATGGTTTCTTTGACCAGTCAAAACTAAACAATGAAGACCTTCCATCACTAGCAAGACACAAATGTTTCTAAATCAATATTTTCAGTTATTTGCTACCAAGAAAATGTAAAAAAAATCTGATATTGTCAAAGTTTTACATGTGACGTTCCAGAATCTCATGTTTCTTTTGAACTGTTTTCTCATGAAAATTAATATTAATTTACTGAGTGAAGTAGTAGCATTGGAAAAATACCGCTAGAGTCTGCACCTGACAAAACTAGCACCTGATAAAATGCACAATCCTTATTTGAAGGGTCCAATAAGAACCTGTATAAATTGTATTGATTTGTRGTACAGTGCAGTCAAGTATCTTTCTTGCAACTAGTCTATTTCTCATATTTACATGTCCTTTGCTTTCTTTTAAGACACTTAAAGGGTCCTGAAGATTCCTTTTAAGTACAAGGACTATACCAGATGTGTAACAAAATGGAAGCTAATGCTTGATGTTAAATTGTATTTGCTGTTATAAAGTCAAGGTTGTAAGTGAAAACTCAGCAGCAGACTGTTCGGCTGCAATCCACACAGACTGAAATGCATGTTATTCCCTTAAATCAGTCTGAAAATGGGATGAGAGTTAGGATTCCTCGTAGCTAACCATAAGTTTGAAGGTTTGCTCAAATTCAAGGGTTTGGCAAGTGAGCCAGAAATACTGTAAGAACAGATTTAATCATTGTACTTACGACTTCTTCCAGAATAAATAACTCCTTGAGTGCTTTTGCATCTGAAAGCATTCCTTATTTTTTGGCGCTGTGTGAGTGCTACACATTTTCGGCATGCAAGATGGCTAATTTGGTTTAGAGTATAATTGACTGCAAAATGTGTAAGATTTTAATTATGGTAAGGTTTAAATTCAGTTCAGGCCTATGTCTTTTAACTGTCTAGGATTCCTTTCAGGAAACAAAACAAAACAGAAAATCTGTTCCTTTTTAATGCAGTCTGAATAACCATTACTTTACAGTGCACTCTGACATTTTCCTTTCTTCTATCCCTCTAAGAAATCAATCTTTAGTTCTTCAATACCTTGACATTAACTCCTGTTGCTTCCATTTGTAATTCACCATCTGCTTTGGGCCACACCTTCACTTATTATTGCCTCACATAAGAGAAAATGGAAGAGAACTGTTTTTGGAAGGAGCAGACTTCCAGAACGAGAGTTCTTTGAAGGTATGCCCCTCTTCATAACTATCTAAGAAGAAATCWAAACCTCCAGATGTTTCTCTATGTTTGATTTCCTAGGAAGTGTTGAAAACCACCCTACTGAGGAGAAAGAAAATGAGAGGAAAGAGTCGTCAGTAAAATGAAAATTGCACTGTTGAATAGATCCCATAGCAGGTCTTCTATAGCCCATCCAATATGTTTCAGTGATGTTCAAAGTAGAAAGCTACAGAGAGTATTGTATGAGGTATAAAAGTGTGTAAATTTCTCTATAATTAAGTACCAAACCCAAAGCCTATTGAAATAGTCAAAACTTCCATAGACTTCAGGCTCCAGCTAATCTTGAAAGAAGCGCATAAGGAACAAAGGCTAAGGAGACTGAAAACCCTAAGTTATTTTGCAGTTCTATGCATTCTTCTTTTTTTTTTTAAATTTAATTTAATTTAATTTAATTTAATTTAATTTAATTTAATTTAACTTAATTCAGCAACAAAGCTTACAATGCAATATGCTACACTGCATTCTAATTTAGGTTCAAGAATTCCTATTTGTCAAAATATTATGGGCTATACCACACTATACATGTTTAAATAGTATCCCCTCCTGAAGTCAAACAGGAAGGTTGGTTAAAAAATGCTGTTTGAGTTTGCCATGTGAAGGTGATTCTCAGGAAGTAAACTCTGAGTGTGAATTCAAGTTATATTTCCTTAATGAGGTCTGCAGTACTTCCCCTCCCCCCTCTTTTTAAAAAGCAATCTGTTATCATGAATAGAGGTAAAAAAAGTTATATGCAATTTCAAGAACTCTTTCTCCCACACTGTCAGAGATTTCTAATATTTTTTAAAATCTGTTCTAGGTTGACCTGTTTATCCTATCCTGAATGTACTTATTGCCATGGTACTGAAGTGCTTTTCAAGTTTCTTCAAGTCCAGGAGAGCATTTTCTACATCAGCTCTGTTTGTTCAATCCTTGGTGAATCTGTAAAGAGAGCCAGTCAGGTCCCTAATCAGTGCCAACAAGCAATCCAAATTTTATAATGTCGACGTTTTTCCAGCAGGCACGGAACTGAGGCTGTAAATTTCTTCGATCTGCAGCCTATCAAACAGTTATCAGATGGTGATTACAACAACTTGGGATTGGATTTAAACCAGTGGCCTAGGATGAAAGGATCTGTAGTCTGCTGTGAAGCTTTCTGTATTGTGCAGCTTTCTGTTGTTTGCCATTTTTTATTCTACAGATGTATTTTTAAAAWAACTTAATTGTGTCAAACTGGTCTAGATTATCAAAATCATTCAACATCAAGAGCTGAACACAGATTGCAAGTACCTAAACCAAACGTTCCAGCAGAGCATACCACCTGACAAACTCTGCCTGTGCAAGGTGGTACATTAGAAAATTTGCTGACCTATTTGCTTGCCTAAACATGTGGAACTACAAGTGTCCCCAGAAACTGAACTCTAGATTTTCTAATTAAATTTCTCTAAAAACTTTCAAGTCCCTGCAGTTAGTCTAGGTTATTGTTACAGCTCACATTCCTGTAAACAGAGTAAGAATGGGAAGTAAATTTATCATTCCAAGAAATATTTTGCTATTAAAAAAATGGAGGCAGAGATTCCCATGTGCCTTAATAATGCTGCAACATAAACAGACACAGCAGTGGGCCAGTATTTATRCTAAAAAAAAAAAGGGAGAAAAAAATAAGATCCCAGATGGTGACARTGAATCAGCTGATTTTAGAGAGGTTCTTTGGAAAACAACAGAACTATTAAATGCTCCATACTCTGGGGGAAGCGAGGTGGGTTGTCATTGACATCAGTCAGCGTGATGTTCACGGTGGTGGTCCCTGATAGTCCTCCCATCTGGCCTCCCATGTCTTTGGCCTGGATGACCACTTGATACTGTTCCCTGTTTTCTCTGCTCATGTCTGGTAAAGCAGTCTTGATTATGCCTTGGAGAAGGGAGAAAAAGGAGAGACAGAGGTGAAGGAGAAGAAGCAGAATCTCAGAGTTTTAAAATGGATTAATATAAGATATACTGTGCTGATGTTAATTCATAGCAATCATCAAAACAAGGTATAAGGCAATAAGCCTTTCAATCTATTGCTGATTTAATGTGATTTTAAGAAAAAAGAGAAATAAATGTAACAGAGACATTATTAATTGTTTGTGATGTGCTAAATCAATTTAATTATTCTTTCAATGACAAAAATATAAATATATGTGTTGAATTAACAAAATTTTTCAGTTACTATCCCCAGTTATTATTTTAATGCATTATGTAATCTCCAGCCCTGGTGAGGTTTTGATAGTATAGCACAAGGCTGAACTCTAACATGCCATAGATTCATTCTTTTGGACTGTAATAGATCATAGATTTTAATGCCTAGTGATGGCCACTGTAAGTCAACCAGAGCTATAGCTAATAAAAGAATTGGATAAGACTGTAAAATTAGTGTTGGAAAATCTTTTTTGGGTGTCTGATCTCAAGACTTCCATAAATGTAATTTGAATATATCAGACTCTTGTACAGCACGCAAAAAAAGTAGGGRCCTCAGGTGAGAAAACCAAAAATCCCATAGCCTGAACAGAGAAGTGACCTCAATTCTCCTGGGATCCAGAGCCCAAAAGACCTTTTCATTGAAGTGGACACACACATGATTTTTTTTAGAAAACCAAGGAGAGTTGTTGTTTTTTTTTTTAATTTAGAAGGGTGGTGACTTTGTAAGGTTGAAGTGATGAGAGCTTTCTCTTGTGAAATGGGAGAATTTAAATACAGCATTCTTTTTTGCTTGGAGGATTCACACCCCTGCTTTTCCTTTCTCAGAAGAAGGCTCTCATTACAAGCTCGGCTTGATATGGAATCTGTCCTATTATGCAGAAAAAAGCAACCCTGGAAAAATCCTACTCCTAGAAAGAGAGTGAAACAAAGAAGAAAACCTCTGTAGTCTAGTGGTTATGGCATTTACTTCTGATCCAGGATTACCAGGTTCTGATTACCGTACCTAGGCGTGTTAAGATATGTAACATTAAAAAGCAAATTGGAGAAAAATGAAAGATAATCCCAGAACCGAAGACAAGAGCCCAGGTCTCCCCCAAACCATCTGCCTGCCTAACCACCTACTGCCATCAGTTAATGACCATGTGGTACTGGTCCTGTTTCCCTGCTCATGTCTGGTGAAGATGTTTTGAGTAGGGGATTGGAGAAAAGAGAAAAAAGAGAGACATAGGAAAAGTTGGAAAAAAMCCAAACACTTTAATCCTAGGCAAAATGATTATGGTCCCTTTTAAACTGTAGACATGTGACTCATTATCTTTTTGATATAATGCCCCTGCTGTATTTAAAAAAGAAATTGTTTCAAAAGGAAATTAACCATCATCTGAGCATGCTCAATGGATTAGGAACTTCAGGAGTTCTGGGCACAATTGCATTTAAATTCTGGATTCTTAAACCAGAACAATTTTGATAACATGAAGGAACAGGCTAATGCAATGCCTGATAAGTCTTACATGCATTAGGATTAGGTATCTGGAGGGGGGGAGGGTGGTGGTGTTTGTTTCTTTTTTGAACCCCAATTTTTGATTATAGATAKCCAAAGTTCACACAAGTTTTTCTTCTTTGTGTCTGTCTCTTATCTGATTTCCTGCATAACAGTGAAAAGGGCTTCCATTCATGTTTTACAACTTAAAAGCATTAATGCTTCTTGTTTTAATTCTGATGGCTGTTGGAATCACAGTACAGTTTCAAAAGCATCTTGAGTTAAAAATTTTCAGTGGTCAAGAATCTATCACAAACTTTTAGAAATAATTAATTTACCTTTGAGGATTTTTTTTACCTTATAATCTGAAATTGTCCAGCTCCTTTTTTCTCTTCTTAAAGACAAACAGATGAAATTCCCAGAAATTGGTGTAAAATAAACTTTAACACTTTCATGATTCTTTGGACCCTTTACAATATTCTACACCCTTTCTGAACTGTTGACCTTTACAGTTAACAGTCGTCTTCCAGAAGTCTTATTCATACCAACTAAAGCAGTTCTTCTTCTGCAATAATATTATTTTAACAAAAAAAGGCATGCTTTTATTGCGATTCCAGTTTCCATTTAGAAAAAGCATATCAGCTTTGTGCCAATTCATATGATGTCATATGCCTGCTTCAATATTTTAATGCAAGTGAAAAGTGTCTTGATCCCTGCATCCTGTCTCTGTCATTGCAAAAAATAAGATTGAATTAATTGCTAACCTGTTTCTGGATCCACTGAGAAATATGGCTGTCCCTGGAGGATGCTGTACACCACTTTGGCACTGTTTCCATAGTTGGCATCATCAGCATCTGTGGCTGTCACTTGAATAACAGATGTACCTAAATGGGTACCAAACAAGGAATCAGCAGATTTTAAGAAGTCACCTACTTCTTGTAAACCACACACAGTGGTTTCAGTATTGAATTCAGTAAAAAATCGCACAGCATCCAGCGGACAAATCCAGTGTTATCCTACCCAAGTAAACAGTAAAATAAAGTATCATCTTCCCCGTGACTAAAACTAAAATCATTATCGCTTAAGTTTCATGCCTCACTTAAACATGAGTAAACACATAGAGATTGACACGTCTTTGAAACCCAACACAACATTAGGTTTTTTTGGTGATCAGATGGGTTTGAAGATTGTTCTCTGGTAATAACATGACCTCAGCTGAAACTGCTCACTTAAAAGGTAGGTGGCTGCTGTGTGAAAAGTATCATTGTGATTCTTAAGTTTGGCTTAATCAGTAAATTAACCTAAAGCAAATTTCCCCATACTCATTTTCTGCCTAGACGACAACCTCCAAATATCTGAAGTCAGACTGAATACAAAAGTTTTGTCTCATCCTAAATAATTTTAAGATGCTTTTAAAAAATTAGCTTGGTTTTGCAATAAGAAATTCTGGGTGTTTTTTTTTCTCTCTTGATCAAAATTATCCACCTATTTGGCAAATAACTGCCATTAAACGATAACTACATTTTTTTCAGCATTTACTTATTTTGCATGAAAGTGGCTTACACATTTCCTGTGATCACAATGAGGAGAATACAGGTTATATGGGATTAAGAGCACTGTGAGCCAATACATTTGGTGTAGTTTGTGGATTAGAAGCAAATGAAAGCTTCTGTAAAGCCTTTCTTGTAAGATACATAAAAGGATAAAACTGGTTTTMACAAGCTTTTATTTCTAAGCAATTTTCAAGATGTCAGGATACATTTTTCTAACATAATCTAGAGCTGACAAATGTCTGGATAAATACAGGCAGTCTAATAGCTAGAAGTGTAAAGGTCCTTAACTCCTTGCCAAGGGCAGAAGGCTGACTGAGAAGCAGCTCTTTACCCTATTTTTGTTTGAGTATTTTTATGTATCTCACTCCCCTTAGAGGAAAAATGTCTGGTGAGCACTGTCCACTTAAGTGATATCATTTCCTATTCCCTTTTTTCTTCACCCTCAGCCTCTCTAGATTGAAGTTCACCCAGATAACTTGGAGTCAAGTATCTGTCTTGACTATAAATTTGGAACATGCTCATTTACTTGTGACTAATGGAATTGAAGTGAATCATCTCTACTGTGGCTTTTCAGAGTATTCAAAGGATTGGGGAAAGTAGAAATCCAGATTTATGAAAGCACATGTTATTATTAGGTCCTGTTAGATACATCTGATTTCTCATAGTACATAATACCGCTTTACACATAATAGTTTTGCCTACATAATAGTAACAATCCCCACTGTTTCAGGTTATCTGAACAGCATGACAAGAGGGGAGGAATACTTCTTTCTCTGAAACAAACCAGCAGAACACAGTTGTAAAAATGCTTTGTCACAATTCATCAAACTCTGAAGAGGATTTTTGCCATCAGCTATCTAGATTACTTTTTACCTGGTTAAACAATTAGAGGTCATCTGGGTGCCAAGCTAAGCTGTAAAGATAATCCTGAAGAAGTGAATATTTAAGGACAATTTTATCACTAACAGATTCCAGCAGAACTGCTCATCTGGACAAAAGCTGAAGACAGTTTTTTGAGAAATGTAAAGTTCTATGAGTCCTATCTGTTTTCAAAAAAGCAAATAAGTTAAATCCCATGCCTCCTCAAGATTAACAGGGAAAGGAGAGTCAATATCACTCACTAGCCTATAAATAATGTTAAAGTAATCAGTAGAATCATATGCTTATACTGTGTGCCACTGTAGCATCTAGAAGTTAAGAATCAAGGGAAATGTATATGTGCATCCCACACTCCCCTCAAAAAACCCAAAATATCTTCATCAGGAAAACTTGGTGTGGCTTCCTGGTCTAGGCACTGTCCTGGGACAGATACAGAAGTTTAAATATGGTCATAACAACCAAATGCACATTAACTTTCTTTTCCTAGTGTACTGTTTTGATGAAAAAAAGAATGCTGAAGCCTGTTTTAAGAATGATTTTTTTTTATTTTTTTTTTTTAAAGAAAGGCATTTCATCATATCCTCAGGAAATTTATTGTCAGCAAGCAGTTCACTCTCTTCTCTGCCAACAGTCTGCTGTGTCATAAAGGAGGATCCTCATGGACAACAGGCAATGCTTGTGCAGCTTTTTTTTATGAGGAAAGAAACTTCTCTTAGCTTTTGGGGTCGAAATTAAACTAGGAAAGGCAGTGAAATAAAGGAAGTCAGCACTAATTGTGAAGTAATTGGTAATGAGGCAAAACCGGTTTGGAGCTTTTTAGAGACAACTATGCCCTATCTTCACCCCCACCTGAATAGTACCCACAGAATGTGGATGTATCTATTCATTTGTTTATTTATAGTCTAGATTACTTAACAAGCAGCTTTTTGCACACATTTGTCAGCAGAAGTCAACTTGATTTAAAATATGAATCAGGTTAGAAATTAGAAGCTTTCTGAGATACTTCCACAGCTGTCAACATGAGCAGGAATGAAAGAGTGAAGTAGAGCCTGGGAAGAGTTGGGGTTGGGGTGAAGGTGGTTTGGTTTTTGTCTTTGTTTCTCACCATCCAACTCTATTTTTGATGGGTAATACATTAAATCAATTTTCCCAAGTCGAGTGTTTTTCTCCTGATGGTACCTGGTAAGTGATCTCCCTGTCTTTATTTCAATCCATGAGCTTCTCCATCTTATTTTCTCCCCCTGTACCGTTGAGGAGGAGGAGTGAGAGAGCAGCGGCGTGGGCCTCTAGCAGCCAGCCAATATGAAACACACCACATGAGCAAACTGGTGTGAAAGATGACAAAGAAAATACGAGAATGACTACAATAGCAGTCTAAGGAGTAATAACATCACTTTTCTGCAAAACAAAGTGAACTTCAATCCAATCCTACCCAGCAAGCCTATCCCATCTCAGAACGGGAACTAAATCTCAGAGTTCTCAAGAGGTAAGTCTTTTTCTTTTCTTTTTTCTTTTCTTTTCTTTT
>JASVER010000001.1:30155887-30250099 GCA_030449065.1 Oceanodroma leucorhoa
TTTTTTCTTTTCTTTTCTTTTCTTTTCTTTTCTTTTCTCTTTTCTTTTTTCTTATTTGTTTTGTTTTGTTTTGATGAATAGTCAATACTTCTTTCACACAACTTGCAGATTGGTTTGTTGGCTTTGTCTCTCAAAGATTCTCTCTATGTCTGCATACAATGAACAAGGAATAGCAGTTTGCTGAATTTGTTAAATTTGCCAAGYTTTATGAGTGCTATAGCATCAGCATTATTWTTTTTTTTTTTCCTTTTCTTCTTTGCATAGATGTACATTTGAGTCTGGAAGCTTAAGCACTTTGACAACACATCTGTGATGGATGGGGTCCTAATGTAAGGATGGAAAAATGCAGAAGGATAATTGCAAAGATAATATGAGAGAAGACAAATCTAGACTAAATCTGTGTAAGTAGTGTCTTTGTGTGTGTGTGTTTATGTGTGCGTATGAATGGACATATGTGCATGCAAGAATGTAGAGTCCACAAAGGAAAAATGAATTAGAGAGGGCATTACTCTGTATATAGGACAATATAACTCAGTGTCAGAACTGAGTCCCACTGACACAGATTTCCAGAACTCATGAAGAGTGAGACATAAATTTGAAAAAGCATTTTAAATGAGAGTGTTTTTCTGAATTATGTTAAAAATGCTTTCTATTTTTTTGTGCTGATTGGTCTTTGAAAGAGTCCATCTGATATAATTAGGTCTCCTAGCACGATACCAGAGTGCATTGCAAAGTTGAAGTAAATAACCTGCAGAGGATTGCTGTAGTGTAAAAGAGATCTTCCACTAGATGAGATAGATAGACATGCATTTTGCTACCTTTTCATGTAAAGTCGTTGTCTTCAGCATGCAACTCTTGTTCCTACTTGGCTTGTTTGGTTGACATGAATTAAAACAGCTTCTGCCAGTCAGAAGAATATGTCTATTTGAAAATGCTATTTCTACTGATAACTTTTTCTGTAACCTGCATTTTGAACAGTATTCTCCAACTTGCGGTGAAGAAAATGAGCAGATTATGTTGTTAACATAGTATGTTTCAAGATTCCACCATGAATGCTGGATCAAAAAATGACAGACAGTGATTAAAATATCATTCAGAACCATGACATTTCTTTTCCAAAGGGAATTCTGTAACTTCAAAATGCATTTTGAGTTTGATTCTGACATTTTTTATAAAAGCAGGATTTCAGATCAATTAAAACTTTTAATTTTAAGAAAAAATTGTAGAATCATAAAATCATAGAATAGTTCGGGTTGGAAGGGACCTTTAAACGTCATCTAGTCCAACCCCCCTGCCATGGGCAGGGACATCGTCAACTAGATCAGGTTGATCAGAGACCCTTCCAACCTGACCTTGAATGTTCCCAGGGATGAGGCATCTACCACCTCTCTGGGCAACCTGTTCCAGTGTTTCACCACCCTCATTGTCAAAAATGTCTTCCTTATATCTAGTCTAAATCTACCCTCTTTTAATTTAGAAACATTACCCCTTGTCCTATCACAACGGGCCCTACTAAAAAGTTTGTCCCATCTTTCTTATAAGCCCCCTTTAAGTATTAAAAGGCCGCAATAAGGTCTTCCCAAAGTCTTCTCTTCTCCAGACTGAATAACCCCAGTTCTCTCAGCCTTTCTTCATAGGAGAGGCATTCCATCCCCCTGATTATTTTTGTGGTCCTCCTCTCGACCCGCTCCAACAGGTCCATGTCTTTCTTGTGCTGAGGGCTCCAGAGCTGGACACAGTACTGCAGGTGGGGTCTCACCAGAGCGGAGTAGAGGGGCAGAATCACCTCCCTCGACCTGCTGGCCACACTTCTTTTGATGCAGTCCAGGATACAGTTGGTCGCCTGGGCTGCGAGTGTGTATTGTCGGCTGATGTCCAGCTTGTCATCCCATCCACCAATACCCCCAAATCCTTCTCGGCAGGGCTGCTCTCAATCCCTTCATCCCCCAGCCTGTTTTGATACTGGGGGGGTGCCCTGACCCAGGTGCAGGACCTTGCACTTGGCCTTGTTGAACCTCATGAGGTTCACATGGGCCCGCTTCTGGAGCTTGTCCAGGTCCCTCTGAATGGCATCCCATCCCTCAGGCGTGTCAACCGCACCACTCAACTTTGTGTCGTCTGCAAACTTGCTGAGGGTGCACTCGATCCCACTATGTCATTGATGAAGATATTAAACAGTACTGGTCCCAATGTGGACCCCTGCGRGATGCCACTTGCCACTGGACTCCATCTGGACATGGAGCTGTTGACCACTACCCTCTGGATGCATCCGTCCAACCGATTCCTCATCCACCGGACAGTCCACCAATCAAATCCTTACCTCTCCAGTTTAGAGAGAAGTGTGTTGTGGAAGACCGTGTCAAAGGCCTTACAGATGTCCAGATAGATGACATCTGTAGCCCTTCCCATGTCCACTGATGTAGTCACTCCATCACAGAAGGCCACTAGGTTGGTCAGGCAGACCTTGCCCTTGTTGAAGCCATGGTGGCTGTCTCGAATCACCTCCCTGTCCTCCCTATGTCTTAGCATAGCTTCCAGAAGTTCCATGATCTTCCCAGGCACAGAGGTGAGACTGACTGGCCTGTAGTTCCCAGCGTATTCCTTTTTTCCCTTTTTAAAAATGGGGGTTATGTTTCCCCTTTCCCAGTCAGCAGGAACTTCACCAGACTGCCACAACTTATGATGGATAGTGGCTTAGCAACTTCATCCGCCAGTTCCTTCAGGACACTCGGGTGGATCTCATTGGGTCCCACAGACTTGTGCACCTTCAGGTTCCTTAGATAGTCTCGAACCTGATCGTCTCCTACAGTGGGCGGCTCTTCATTCTCCCAGTCCCCTCCTTTGCCTTTGGTGTCTTGGGCGATGAGGCTTGAGCACTTGCTGGTGAAGACTGAGGCAAAAAAGTCATTGAGTACCTCAGCCTTCTCCATACCCTGGGTAATAAAATAAAATGTTTGATTTAGACTTTGGGCTTCTAATATAAAGTTTTCAAAAAGTAATTTGGAAATAAAAAAATCTGAAAATGCTGAAACTGGATGTTTTTTACATTACCAGACAGCTTCCTTTCAATTTTTTCTCAGGTCAACTTCTGTCAGCATTGTCAATTATTGAAAAGTTCTGATTTTTACATAAAAATTCTGTGTGTGTGTGTTTATCTAGCTCTGTTTAAGAGAGAGCTCCACTCAAAGCAGAAAAGTTGTTTCATTTTCAGAAATAGAAGACCAGCTGAGGTAAGTAAGTGGAGAGGCAGGAAGGACTTTGTCTCCCTAAAGGAGAAGGTCTTGTGCTTGCTTCYGATTTTGAAGCACAATGACAATCTGCTGTTCATCAAGTTTATTCATGGAGGAAGATTTTAGAAGTGGATTACTTTTACAAGCTGAAAAGATTCGGGACAGCTCTGGAAAACCTCTGGAAGCAAAATTAGGAAGTTTGTTTGGCTAAAAGCCTAAAGAAGATAAGTGGACAGATAATTTGATCAGACAACATAGCTCCAAGGATTATTTTCATGCGGACTTACTATGGAGTTGCCTCTGCCGAAGACATGAGTGAAATCTTAAAAATGAGCTACAGAAATATTGAGAGGTATTAAGCCAGTTTTGTTTTTGAGAGCAGGTTGTTCTCTCTGGATAGGACTCTGTGCTTAGGCAATGAACTGGAGAAATTATGAACTAGAAGCAGTCATATGGCACTACCCAAGCCAAAAAAGTTTAGGAACACGCAGAATTCACCACCAAGGATCTCATTACTGCATCAGTTGGACTATATCACTTCAGACTGCTTTCTACACAAAAGACAGGGCTAAATAAGGTTGAGATATAACTCTCATGTTCTGACTGGAAGACAACTCTACCTAGAAAGCTGAAGGAATAAGGAACTCCAAAGTGAACTTTCGTCTTTTGTACATGACCACAATTGAGCAGACATTTCACTAGACTGCTTTTTCTTTGATGCAGAAAAGTCCAGAATGTTGGTAACATAAAAGATTTGTACGAGCAAAGGAAAAAGAAAAGTAAAAGCAGAAAAGGAGCAAGTGTCAACAGGTAAATAGATAAATGATCCAAGCTAGAAGAGGTGAAAATTTCACTTGAAAACATGCTGTCTCTTATTTTTGTGTATATAGTCTCACATAATGGCTTACTGAGAAGTCAGTTGATGTGCTAGCTCCTGTAGATGGGTACTATACCTTTGTTTTGGCTGCCCACTGACCTCCCATCCAGGAATCACAAACTTTGCACCATTGAGGTGTATGTACACAGCCATTGTAATCCCTGCTAATGATGTGACTAAAAGTAATTTATGAGAGATGCAACAAAACCAAGCTATGCTGCATAGTATAGCCTTACTTCTTCCCTCAGAACTACTTTTTTCCTCTCCATTTCACTCCATACCAGTAAAAACAGATGGACATTACCACCCAGTCTGGAAATACAAGGTGCTATTTTTATGCAACTTTACTCTGGAAACAGTTCCTTATATTTTATAAACATAGTGGGGAAATAATTGTCATCATTTTTTGTGTGTGTTGTGTTCTGATGTTTTGAGGTTTTGTTCAATGCTTCCATTCCTATGACAAAATGAAGTAACATTTTAGATTGTGTTATCAGAACTTGCATTAAAGAACTAAGTACGTGCTAATGATTGTCTCACCACATAGAAAGATGCAATGTGACTGGACTACTCTGTCTTTAAACTGCCTGAAATGCTGTGTGGGGTAGAGAMTTTTGCCAGTGAATACAATACATACATCATTGTAACATAATATCTGAAATTGAACTGGAAAAGAATGGCTATAGCTGAACAAAGTCCCTAGCCCTTCTCCTCCTGCTGTTCAATACCTTGATACAGTAACTTTAGTTTTCCTTTGGCAGTAATTGTAACTGTGAAGTGCATCAGATGCCCTGCATGAGAATTTGAAAAGCATTATGAATGCAATAACAAGTGGAAACAGTAAAAAGAATGAGAAGTAGTTTGAAGTATTGGTGGGTGAACAACTCTGTGTATGTTTATTCTTTTGGGAAGCTTCTGTTTCCCCTTCTCACCATACAGAAGTCACTTCTGAAACAGCAATACTGGTGCCGTCAAATGGTAGTGATAAGATGATGGAGAAAAGAGTAGTCAGACTCTTTCAAGTGTTAATGTTGACTAACTTTTACACTGCATTTCCTAGTGACTAAAGAAGTAGAGTATGAAGTGATCTGCCATCTGTAATAAATGAACTGCAGCTTAGAAATCTTTTTCATTTTGTTCAACATGCTGCACATGTACAATTAGAAAACACACTTCTTTCAGGCAGAGCAAGTATCTGCAATCTATGTTCAAAAAGAAATTAAAAGCAAAAATGAAAAGAATGAATCACAAAATTATCCTCAAAATTTCTATTCAAAACAATGATGAAATTCACCGGTAGCAAGTTTCTGGGCCTGGAGCTGCTATGCATATGGTAAGGTTATTCCAACTAGAATTAGTTGCTAATGAAACCAATATGTTGAAGGACCAACAAGTAATGCCATAATATGGCAGTTAATTACCTTGGTTAATCTTTCTCTGACTACAATGCTGTTATGGAGTATGTGGAAATAGGCCAGCTTTACAGACTGACAACTGTCATCTATTGCAGGTCAATCACAGGAACTCCACCACTTAAGAATCCTTGAAGGCTTATTTCCTTTTTAAAGATGAGGGCTGGCGATCTTGGCCCTTTGCCCCTTTCAGCTTTCAGCTGTTTTTATGATAAACTTAGGAAGAGTTTTTCCCCCTTGATCCTACTAGGAGAAGTAGTAGTTTGTAAAGGCTGCAATGCAGTTAYCTATTGATTAAAAATCCCAATTCCTAGCCAACAATTCCAACCAAGTTTTTAGTTCTATTTATAATTTTTAATTTATAAAATAATGAAGTAATCATAGGGATCTTATTTCTTCACTACTCTCAGGGCCCTTTGTTCATATAGCACACCTTTAAGAAGYTTTCTACTTTGCCCTTTTCTTTTCTCAAAAGAAGTTACCTGGGGTCCTCCATACAATCTCTAAATGTTTCACTTAAGAGCAAAAAAAGCAAGCTTAAAAGAAACAGTTTTCAATAACTACCACTTTTTAGGACTAAACTTTGAGTTTCTTATTTACATGCCTGTACAGTTCTGTATTTTACAAGGCAACACAGACAGGTTTATGAATTTTTTGGGAAGGAACAAGTTAGCTTTCTGTACCTATTTTTCATTTGCTCTCTTTCCCTGAGCTCAGCTTTTGTATCTTTTTATTAGATTTTGGGGAGTCTCTTTACTATGGATTTTTATCTATGACTGGGAACTAGAACCTCACTTTCATTTGCATCTTCAAAATTCTTCTRTCATATGAGTGAATAGAAATCTTTACAGAGTTTCTACCTTTTGCCAGCTCTGCAAACAAATACAATTTGAAACCATACGTGAATCTCTATTATGCCCATGAGAATGTAGTACATTATTATTAAGACAACAGGCTGGTCTCATATTTATTTTATTTGGGGGCATTTTCATCATCTGTGGGAACTCCTGTTTGGGTGGTGACAATGTCTGTCTCTTTAAACATTAATACAGCTTTGGAAAATAGTAATTTTCTATGAAAATGAAGTAAATTAAGATATTATTGGTAAACTGAAATTTTCATTAGTTTATAACGTGATTTGTGAAAGCCTCTTGCTTCTATTGTGTTTAGACACTGTGGATGTTGTCTGTGGAGATGACAATAAAGACTTGTAATTTGGAAGAGAAATGGAGTCTAAAGCAGTGAAAATGAAACAAATTCCAGGCTTGTCTTAGTCATGAGCTTCTTTAAAATTATATTAGTTACAGTACTATTTTTAGACAAAAGCAAAACACTTCTAGAGCTTGCATGGGTATATATAAGTAAATATAAATGTAAGTATATACGTGTGTGTGTGTATATACATGTAGACAAACTCCCTAGAATATTAAATATGGTCACTCTAGGGACTTTTCTGTTATTATTTCTAGACAGTTTGTTTATCTTCAGAAGTATTCAAATGTCTTGAGTATAATGTCAAATTATTCACATGCAGAAGAGTTCTGCTAAAGACTGTTGAGTTTTCACTATGTTTGCAAATTGATCACAAGTACATTGGCTATTGATAGCAAGATTAAGGTCACAGTAAATAATGCACATCCTGAGGATGATCTCATTTAGACAAATCTCATAGATTTGAAAAGTTCTGGTTGAAAAAGATTAAAGGTATTGATTCCATATTGCTTATTTGAGAAACACTCTTAGAAATGCCTGAGCTAATTTCCAAAGGTTTATACACACTGGGGTGTCTAGGTCTCAATGAAAATTAGTTGGACATATGCTCTTAAATAGTTTGTTTATCTTGCTTGGGTAGACACACATTCCTGATAGCCAAGGTATCTTTTAAAACCTTATTCATGAGGTCAGTAAGTATTAGTCTTCCGGATCATGAAATAGAAGACTTTTTTTCCTGTCCTCTCTCTTAACCACCTCAGTGCGCTAAAGAGGTGGTTATTATTTAGGTGTTTTTTTCACAACTGTCACGTATTTTGACTTTATGAGGAAATAAACCTTTCGATTTTTTGTTTACGTCTCTAATATATGGTGTACATAGCCTTATTTATCACAGGCTATTTATCATTTGCCTTGGAGCAGAGTGAAGTAACTGTTATTGAGTTGGCTTTCTGACAGGAAGCTTTGATAAGAATTTGCAGTTTACTGGCAGCAACTCTGTTAAATGCAGGATATTCACACACGTGTACATACTTCAATGGACAGCAAGTTAGGTTGTTTTGTTTTTGTTTTTTTTTTTTTTTTAAATTACCAATTAGGTGTAAGCAATATTTGTTTTAAATAGGAAGATATGAACAATTCTCATAGGAATAAAATTGATACTGGCACAGATCTTAACCATGCTTGATCTTAATTTCACAGTGTCTATGAAGTTGTAGGAAAAAGCTATTCCGGAAAGTCTTTTGAGGCATCTGGTTAGATAGCAGATAATAAAGTAAATGTGAGCATCAGGATTGCTGTCATTCTGAAAACTTGCAGATGTGCATTTTGCTAGATATTAAGAAAAAATACAGTGATTGCCATGAGAAATGCTGTCAGCTATCTTGTTCCATGTACTTAGTAAAAGATGAGTATCAGTGGGAATAATATAGAGCAGTTTTCAAATAAGCAGAAGTTAGACAAGATAGTCCAGGATAAGCCTTTTCTTACCTTCATTTTCTTGACTCTGTGAAGGCTGTGTATGACACAGAAAATTTCCGAAATGACTATGTGATTGGCAAGAAGGAAAAATGGTGATGTATGACAGAATTCAAGCTGAATTGTTAATTGAACATAGAAAACCACACACGCAGTAACTGCCATTTCTGTAATTCATCTCCTATGTTGCTAGAAACTTATTATCAATTCTCATACCTATTTTCATTATTTAATTGAAAGAAATATCATATTTTATATCTGTAATATATATAAACATATATATTATATATACATATCTATTTATATATATGTATAGGCACATTTTAAGTGAGAAATTTACTTATTTAACAATACTGTATCCATTATGGGCAGACATTCATAGTCCTTCCACCTCAGTAGAGAGCCATTTGATGATCTAGGGAGAATAGCGGACTTCTTTTGGGGGAGTAATGTTCCTTTCTTGAGCTTACTACTCTTAGGCTGGTGGTATGCTGCAGCTAAATCATTTGTAATAGAAGTAGCCCTAATTTTTCAAATTCATATGAGATAAAGCTTTCTTTTCTCAGTAGCTCTACTAAAACTGAGGGTTAGGGGTGGAGGGGGRTAGCTTATGAGATGAGGTACACGGGGTAAATAAAGATGTAGGAGTCTGGACCCTTGTTTTGTGACAGATTGATCTGTTTGGTAAGACTTACCTCTTTGGAAGACTGAAAATTATGTCAAAGCATCTTTATGTACATTCTACTGTGTGTGATGCTTAGTTACTTTAATTTATATTATATTACAAAAAAAAGTTGTGTTTTATCTTACATCCAAATATGATCCATTGTATCTTATTTACACATTTTGGAAATACTTAGAAGTTATAGAGAAATCTGATGAAMAAAAACCACAAACCACATTGCCTTTGTGTTTTACTTTCAAAATAGATGCACGCATGTGTTAGCATGATTTAAAAAAATAAACCTGACATTTTACACTCAGCTACATAATGTTAGCAACTAAAATGTATATTCAGGCATTCAGAAAGCTGCCTTTGCTTTTATAAACAATTGAAAAGCTKCTGTGTTCAGATTAGACTAAGTAACCATCCCAGATGTGCTTTGATTTAACAGAATAAAAAAATGAATTAATACTTCTCAATATAATTTGTAAATTTCTTTTATGGCTACATATAACCAATTCTCAAACAGACTTAGCTTAGATCTAGTTAATTACAATTCCTGACTTAGATCTGTGTGTCCAGTCTTCCCAGCCTACTACAGATCCAACATTTGAGAAATTCCATTCTCAAAAATCATTTAAATAAAGAAAAGGATTTTTTTTAGACACCTAAAACTACACAAATAACAACTACATGGTGTCAGGAAAGAACCCTGTGCATTAGCATGATATAAATAGAGACATTAACGCTAGCCCTTTAAGAGCAAGATCTGCCCTTAGACAACAGATTACCTCCTCCCCACTATTAGCTGGCTTATTTTAATGTCCGCGATGGTTTAGTTTTAATAAAGGATATAACACATGTGTGCATCTATTCGACATGTTCCTTCTGATAAAGATGCAGGTGTTCCTAATGTTAGCAATGTTAACTAGTCCCAGCTATTCCAGTCCTTAGTACCAGCAGTTCAATTGCTGCAGGCTCCAATATGGTCACATACATGTGAGAAGGAGCTCACTGCACCCGTTATACTGTGGCCTGTCTTAAAAGAAGCAAAATTATTTGGTGGCTGGTAGCTGCAAGAGCTCCTAAGGGACTAAATTAGGTGCCTGTAAACTGTTATCATGCATAGGAATTCAGTATTTACTATGGCTCTGAAAACAGGTTGCACATGGCTGTGAATTGTAACATGTTTATATCAAACGATGTATAAAGGGTGTATGTTCATATCAAGAGGTATATATACTGGCTGAAGCAACATGGCTGTTCCTTAATATTTTCAGAATGTCAATGAGATTTTTGCTTTTTAGAAGCTATGAAAGATGAAAGGACCTTGGTTTAACATCCTATCTGAAGGACAGCATCTCTAACAATGCAGAACGTATCCCATTGTACTGCACTGCAGTGTGAGCAAAAGTGCTGATRTAAAGAATTCAGGCCCATTATGCTTTTGTTCAGAGATTATGGTGTTGTAGCTGAAAATCTACTGAAATAAAAGGAAGGAAAATGGATACATCAAAAAAATTTTAGTGTAAGTATGGTACAGGCACTTTTAATGCTAATTTCAAGATCTGATGTAGACAGGTCCAGACCTCTGGGTTGTTTTTTGTTCTGGTTTGGGTTTTTTTCAGTGTATACAGATAATGGGAAATAATAAATTTGTTGTAATAAAATAGCCATGCAAACAGTATTGCACTGAATCATTTCAGAGACATATAAAGGGGAGCCACATTTAACACAGTCCAGGCCTGAAAATTCCACTTGGCAAGAAGACTGTCACTCCAAGGGCTCTGTGATGCTCGTTGCTGCAGTAGCTGAACACATTTTGACATATGTATGGAGTAGAGATGTTCTAGTCTTCCACTAACTGACAGGAAATTGAGACATACAGAGATTAAATGAGTTTGTGGTCACCTTAAAACTGCATCTCCAAAGTTTAGGCCAATCGGTTTACAAAGCCTAAAGCCCCATATAGTGCTTTAGAAGTCATCCATCCTACTTACTAATTGCTGCATTTGAACTGCTGTCATCTTATTTCTTCCTACGGAAAATAGTTTAGACCAGCATGTCATGAAGGGTCAGCAGGTGGAGGTTTAGGGGAGCTCAGAGGATGTAACAAACTTCTAACAATGAGTTGACAGTGGCTCAGTTCCCATGGGACAGAAATGTGGAGATTATTTATATCTTCCTGTGGTTACAGCAAGTGTTAGATACCTTTACTTGCTGACAGCAATTCTACAAAACCCCGATTTCTTCCAGCACCAAGAACGAGTGGTTACTCACAGGGAGTGAATAGATGGTTCTGGTTTTCCCATTGTGCTGCCTCAGACTTGTGTTGTCTTAATAAGAAACCAAACTTCCCCGCCCAAAAAAGACAAGAAAGGAAGTGAGGAGTCCTGTTTAGAAGATATGAGGATTTTGTAACTGAAGAAATATATGCCAAATGATTTTTTAGCTGAGATTAGCTACTGCTGGATGAAACCGTCTCTCCTGCTCTTACCTGCTATACTTTGTATGCTCCTGTCACTTCCTTAGCACCAGCTCTAACCTCATGGCATCTGACCCAGAGAACAAAAGTAGCAGAAAAAGAATATCCACCTTGAATAATCCATTTTTCTGATGATTTAGCTCCTTAAACTTTCTTCTTTTCAGTTTACAGGGACAGTGGGTAAGGCATAAGACAGCACAACTAGAAGCAGAGAGAGGAAAAGAAGAAAGAGAGCCACTCCTTTTGGCTGTAGCTTGAGATCTGCTTATCTGCAATGCTAAAATGTTCTGTAAATCTTAAATTTGAGAATGATTTGAATTCTTCAGAAGCACTGGTTTGAATCTTGTTGAGGCTGATTTTTGTCCCTCATTTTTCTGAATGTGCAGTGTCTCTCAATTCTTTCAAGTGTGACAATACATTCTGCATAAACTTTAAAGGGAATATGGTATTTCTGATTACTTATGAGGAATTTCCTAAGTTTTATAAACATGATTTATTTATTTAAGTTTACTCTTTACCTTCATATATATATACGGAGTATATACATATTACTTTTTATGTGATTGCTTATATTAGTTCTTTAAGTGTTTATTTTTTCTTCAGTCAGTAACAAATAATAATGCAGTATCACTAATGGATAAAATTATTTATGTAAAGATGAAATTAACAAAGCTCTGAAGAAGAAAAAATAATATAAATTCAATGTTTACTTTTAATTTCATATGTTATATTTGGATGTTGAACACCGCCGTACAACGATAATTATCCCAAAATGTTATTGTTAAAAATTAGTTACATCGCTTGTTTGGATCCTAAAAGGAAACTATTGCTTTTCATTTGAATCAGAGTCTATGTTTGTTTGTTTCTTGCAATCACATAATTATTTGGGAGTGTTGTAAACTCATAGATTTTCCTCTGAAGATGGTTTCATTCTGTTTCTTGAAGAGCCAAAACGTCTACATTATATATGATTTTGTTTATCTAACTAAACATAAGAGAAACCTCAGGAAAAAAAATAGTAGTTGTACATGGACATTTAAATTTTACAGAAATTATATACATGAATCATGAAATAAAGTCCATGCAGGGAGATCCTAACACTTACATGACATCCAGCTTGAAGTCAATGGAACTGTACAAATTCAAAATAACCTCTTTATAGTATCAGAGCTCTAGCAAGTAACTTCCTGGCAGAGTAGACCTCCTTTTTGCTAGGAGAATGCTATCCATATTATATACATAATTATACAAATGATAGAATAATTTAGAGGGAAAAAAAATCATGATCTAAATAAGATTCCTTTGGCGTTCCAGTGGTTTTATTTTTTTAACTGGAAATACAAAGTCTTAAAGTACTCCCTCATACTCTTCTGAAAACGTTCTGCCTCATGCCAAATACAAAATATTTATAAAGTAGTCTATATACTTTCTTAATAAAAACATAGTGCAAGCTTATTGTAAATAAAAATGTTATGCATGTATCTAACAGAATGCATGTCCAAAACTGACAAAACCTAAAAATATGCCAGATTTGTTAGAAAACTAAATTTATATTTTTAACTGTTTAACAAAAAGAGGTTTTTTCCTTTTTCACCTTGATGGTTTATTTTAAGAAATTATTATGATGCACTGAACTCTTATTTTATATTTTCATCTTTATTTTGTTGAAAGGGATTTTTTTTCATTATGAAGACTTGTATAAAAAAAATAAAGAAAAATTTAAAAAAGGATAAAAAATACTGCGTTTACAAAAGATAACCCTATGCAGATTCTGACAGTTATAAAGGTTTTGAAATTCTTTAGATATAGTGGCAAATGCAAACAGAAATAAGGGAAGTATTCTAGTTACAGGATTTCTGCTATCGTGTTTAGTTTGACTAAAAGGAATTCTAATACTATATTTTAACTGCAGAATTTAAAATATGAACTTGCAGATAAAATATTTATTTGAAATATATCTTTCTCTTAAAGCTAACTCAATAATTCTTTTTAAAATAGGGTATATGTTAACAATTAGCATTCTGAAATTTTGCAATTTAGCAAAGTAGTTTTCATAAGCTTATGGCAAAGTCAAGACAGTCATTCATAGCTTTTTTTTATAGGCATCTGAAACCAGGAAAAATATGCAGGGGAGAAAATATGATTATTTCCTGGTGAAACATGAAGGATGAGAACTGCCTCCATTTAATCGTTTATACACATATGTAGATTAATGCTTACTGACATAAGCAAATTGAAAAATAGAAAATGTGATGGTTACTGTCTTTAGTTCAGTTTGGGTTTTTTTTTTTTTTTTTTACCGTAAGGCCTACTTGTTCTTGTAAGAGCTTCCTATACAAAATAAAAAACTGTTCTTGAGAAGTAAGTGTTTATGATTACATGATGCTGAAAACATGGTGTATCTAAAACTAAATATCAGATTGTAGTCTTACTTAAATCCAGTAGTAGTTGTGATGCTTACAAATTCCCAAGAGATACTATAGAAATAGTGAACAACAATAATGGAACTTCTAACACAATCATTGTGTAATTGATGTTGCAGTGTATACTACCACACTTACAGACAATAGCACTGTAATAAAAATGGTAGTATTAATGCATATTACCTTATGAGTTTTACTGCAATTTTATCTTTTTCTCTCTTTCTCTTTGTGTATATGTATTTTATATATATCTTTTATTTAGAGTAGCTGTTAAATACAAAGCATGCTTAGGCATGGTGTAATCCTGTATGCCTGAGTTGAAAATGGCCATATCTATATTCCATATATAATGTCCTTCTATCAAATTTCTCTGTTCAGTTAAAGAAAAACTCTTTTATTCTGACTGTATTTGCAATAAAATTAATTTAATGGAAAAATTATAAATTTTAAATTTAGCCATTTAAAATATGGCTTATATATACTTATATACTTATATACTTATATACTTATACATTATACAAATCGTATCATGTAGAAATTCTGAACCAGGAGGTGCCTTTGGTTAGATCCATAAAATCTAGAAAGCAGCAGTCACGTATGAAGAAATAAGTGCTAAATTAAATTAGGCATTATCTCTTCTCTTAATAGGATCAGTTCAAAGATTAAAAATGTGTTGTGAAATACTCATCAGTTACATGCTAAAGATGTTTAATGAGAAGAAATGATAAGCCTTACTTATTAAAATTAGCAAGGCAGGTACAGGAGGATGTAAAAATATTGACCCAGGAGTAAAAAGGGACTGAACTCCACAGGACATCTCATTGCTAACTTCCCTTTTTAAAAATTTCTTAATAGCTTTATTTATATCCTGAGAAAAGTGGTTTTCACAATGAGGTATAGGGTTAGTTTTGATTTAATTTTATTTTGTTTTTTTAGCAATCATCTTTCACTTGGAAAAATACTTGGATCATACCTTCTACTTGTGTAAGCCTTGAAGATGAAATGAGTAGATTTTAAGTATGATCAGGGCTTTACTTTTCCTTCTACATGAAGAGGAAATGAAAAGATTATTCTCAAGATGCATAATATGTATTTAGCTTCTCTGAAGTTTCTTCTTACAGTATTTTTAAAATATAGCCAAATCAGAATAGGTCATGCTTCAAATCCACCTGCTCTTCATTGTGACCAAGATTGTCTCTTACAGCTTTAGCATTCCATGAATTTAAAATGTTGAACATCTTTTGTTCCTTTACTTTCTATATTATGTTTTGATTAACCTTTATGTGTCTGTCTGGCATCTTTTTCCCATTTTTTGGAAAAATTTTTTATTGAATCAATTTACCTAGTCTGACATAAATCTCAGGATTCTTCCAGTCAACTCTAGCACTCTTTAAAAATATAGCGACAGCAGTTACTATCCTCCAGTTCTTCAGTATAGTAGCTTGTTTTAATGAGAAATCCCTTGTTATTGCATTTTAGAATCTCTTAAACTAACTTTCTCATTTAATTTTTTAAGTTAATATCACTGTGAGCATTTAGTGTCATCATTTCCATAAAAGCTATCTGAAATGACACCGCAGTCAGCTCACTTCAGTGGTTTTGATTGCTTCCAGTACAAATTTTGCTGCACAGCATTTTAGGTATAACCATAATGCTGTTGGAGATATGACTGGATCTCATTTAAGTATAGCAAGGCTAATTTACATATAGCTTGATGACTGCAGTGTAGACATTACAACATAGGATTAGCAGAAACTAGTGCACAAATAAACATTCATATTTCCCCCCGGGCTTGGATAGGTTGTGCTCAAAATCCATGTTACGCTTTCACTGTTCTTACTATCAAACTAGTTAAACGTGTGAGGTTTGCCTATTGGTACCGAAAATCACACATTCTGTCAGAGGTGTTGACTTATCATTTTCCCTTGTGTGCTCTAGATCTAGTTATTCCAAGAAATAGTCAGTAACACAGTGAGAAATATGTAGCATGATATGTCATCTGAAGAAGAGATACACACACAGYTGGAAACATTGCTAGTGATGATTCCTCTTCAATTTCTCAGTCTTAGTGACATTTTCCTGAGCTTTCATAAATATCTGCTGTCATATTTGTTCAACTTGGCAAATGTGATAAATATAATAGTTAAGAAAAAAAATGTATTTTAAGACACAAAATTGGGAGGAAGTCAAGGATGCGAAGAAACTGAGATTTTTCCACAAATTTTTGACCTGCTCATCATGAGTATATCTATTTCTTAAAATGTGTATAGTGTAATTGCACAGTTCTTTCCAGACAGAAAAATTTAGGTTAGGTATGCAAGAATCTGTGTACATATAGTTATAACAAATAACCTTCATCATCTTAAGTATTTATGCAAGTAATGCAGGACTACACTGACTTTTTCATTTGATGTAGTCTTAGTAAAGATGATCACCCTATTCCAGGGATTCTTGCTTTTATTTTATTATTTTTATTTTTTTCCATTTGTTATAGAGGAACATATAGAATTAAGGGGCACTTCATTTTTTTTTATTCTGAAGTCTTCTGGTTTTCTGGAATGCACTTTTGTGATCTCGGTCTTTTTTCTTTCTTTCTTTTCATTTTCAGTATATTTTCTGTCTTTTTCTTTCAGATGCACTTACTTCCACAACTGCAATAATCTTAATATGCATTGCTCACTCAATAATTCCTCAATTTGTTCCTCCTTCATTACTTATTTTACATGACCCTCCAACCTCAAATTCCATTTTAAATTCTACAGGCCACAACCAACTAAAAGGTTTGGCCCTACTTCCTTACCAAATTTAGCTTTTGAACTTTTATTTGACACCTATCTAATCTGCGAACAGCAATATATACCAAAACCACTGAAGAGATTAAGTGTTGAGATGTAATGAACCTACTTGCATAATTGACAATTCTGTAAATTTGTGATGTTCTGCAATAAACACTATGTACAGGAAAAAGATCTTTGGACTKCATGTCCAGGCAAAGGAAAAGCTAGCAGTTACTCATTAAATCTTACCTATTGAATGAAGAATAATTACAACAGTTTAAATGCCATCTTCATAATGCATTGGAGATTTTTTAATGGATATCCTAGCCACTGTATAAAGTATGAACCAAGAGCTACTTACACAGCCCATTGCCACGCTGTATCAGTTTTGAGTTTAATTTTTGCTACTCTCTCTTTTTTTTCTTTTTCATGCATTTTGTTGTATGTGCTACCTAGTGCATATTTTCTGGCTTACGTTCATATAGCTTTCTTTTGTCTAGATATTTCAAGAACTACCCTATCTTCATTCTGTATTTTATGTGTTCTCTTGTGTGCTTTATAGAAAGGTTTACAAAAGTACCACTTGCTCACCTGTAAGTTGTATTCCACTTATGGCAAGAATCTCACCTTTTCACTCCCAAGTCATTTTCTCCAGTTATGTCATCTGCTTCCTTATCTGGAGGAGGACAAAGGGACTCCAAGAAGGAATATATTTGTGTATTCCTTATTTACCTATATGTACATCCTGACTTTTGAATTAGGCTTCTTATGACTGACTGAAATGTAGAATTTCTGCTTCTTGAATGGACTGATCTGGATTTGGGTTCCTATTCTCTGCTACTTTAAGAAATTACAAAACTACTTTTACTCATTCAAACTCAAATGCTAAAAATTGCCATTCCAGTGTAGTTTTTATATCCCCAAATGCAATTTTCAACTAAACAGAAGAAAGAGTACCTCAGTTCCCTTTTTGCCTTCATATTGGAAGCTAAGGGGCTTAACTTAGGAAAATCCTTTTCCTCTAATTCTTTCTTCACAGTAAAACTCACCTTTACTTGGGTCTGTTATGGACACTTTCTCAGCTTAAAGTAAATAATGGTACTTATACTTTCATCATCCTCATCAAATATAGACATTTCATACACTTGAAATTTCACAGGCAGTGCCAAAACACTGGATCTTACTCAGTTCTCTTTTATTAATGTTTCTCCATTGACTCTAATGAAGTTGGACTAAGTGATAAGGTTAAACATGGACATCATGCTTATTATCTTATCTATTCCTATAGAGTTCCTTCCTCACAAATATATTTCAGATTAAATATGACAGGTGCTCTACCAACAGTTTTTTTTCACAGATTATCAGCAAAGTAAATTCTGAATGGAAAGGTTTTCTCTATTTTCTATGTATCTTTAAAAGAACCATTCTTGGACTCTTCACATTATACATTGTAGTGTAGTTATTCCTTTCTCATGATTATAAAAGAGACTTATAAAATAAAGTCCTGTTCTGTTATACTTCTGCTACTGCTCTCAGAGATAACTATTAGTTTCTGGAAATTATCTTGCAAAGATATATATTAGTCACAAATGTTGATCAGTATTTTATTGTCTCTCTTAGCAACGCCATCATTCAGGGCTGATTTTGCAAACCATTACAGTAATTCATGATATGTAAATAACTCTTGAGAATTTATCTGTCAGTTGTTTCCCATAGCCTATGTATTTTATGCTTACTCATCTTATCAGAGAGACTATCTCTACTGTAAAAGAATGGAGCACTTAGGTAATCATGATAACTTCTGATGAATGTGTGCTGCTGAATATTATCTGTCACTTTATATTATTTGAACAAAACTCAGAGAATTATTTTCCGTTGATGCTATATTTCTCACCCATCTTCTACTGTCATTCCACCTTTTTATTTTTCAATGCAGCAGCTGTGAATAGCTCTAAGTTTTTATCCATGAAGAAAAATATTTTTTAAACAAAAAGAGTTATTTCTTTGGGGAAGGTGTTCATATGTTTGGTATCTTAAAAAAAAACCCAAACAGACAAGTCCATATTAAAAGAAACACCACCACCAACTACTAATATTGATACCAAAGAGAAAAAATAGTAATTAAAAAAAATCAAACAAGAAAAAAACAAAACAGATTTTTAGGTATTTGTAGGAACATATTTGGCATTATTTTGATACATTTTTTGATTTACATACTTACGTGCTTAAAGCTGTTTGTGTCTAAAGGTACAGAAAGTCTAACTGGTAAATTAGACTTTACAAATATAAAAAGGATACATTTTATGCAAGATATTCTCAGCTGTGGCAAAAATATGTAGTAACAGATAAGATAACCATATATTCTATTCCTTGATGTTTCCGGTGGGTTTAAAAGAGTAAAGAGTAGCTTATAGTGTGGAAAAAGGATCAAAAAGTGGATGAAGATGAAACAAATAAATAAAAGCAGGAACCAATCATTTATGGCAACAAAAAATGTTCCATGGATATTCACAGAAGCTAGTATTAAGTGCCTCAAATAATAAATTACTTATAAGTTCCAAATCAACTCAAACCCATTTGTATTTTACATAAGGATAAGTTTTTACCTACCAACTCCAGACATCTCCGGAATACTGGCGGTGTACATGTCCTTGGTGAATTTTGGTTCATTGTCATTGATATCGTGGATTTTAATGATAAATTCAGACTCTGGCTCCACTTGTCTTCCAGTATTTCTGTCTATAGCCTTGGCACGTAGCACATACAGGGACTTTTCTTCTCTGTCCAATTTCTTTGCAGCATGAATATCTCCTGTATTTTCATCTATAATGAACAGACTGCCAGCCCCATCTCCTGTTAATATGTATTTTAAATTTCCATCTCCTTTATCTTGGTCAGTGTGTAGCTTCAGGGAGGTAGAAAAGAAGAATTCTATAAATATATGTATTGTTATTACAGACCAAATCATTCAGCATATGTAAATAAGTCTGTGCAATCTTGACTGTAATTGGGGTCAACAGTGGTTTTCTTCTGTTTCACTGTTGGAAAAATTGCAAATTTGAGACTCAGTCATACACAAAAAATAGCTCTAAACAAACTCATAAGGACACAGGGGGATGCAGAAGATATTGGAGTAGTATTTAAAATGAACAACTTAAACCAAAAAATGATATTTCTTTGAATAGTCTGCCCAGAAATTACCAGAAGTCTCCTTTTTGAAAATGACAGGGGTGTAAAACTCACAAGTTTCTATTTGCAAAATAACACTTGTCTTCTCATTTATTGATTGCTGATAAGGCAACCAGTTACCTTGTAACAACATAGAAGAAGTGGGTTTTAAGGATTACAGCTTCTGAACTTCCCAAAATCAGCTATAAATGTTCCGATTTAAGCAACTTGTGTTTCTAGTTGTATTCTTTTTTTTTTTTTTTTTTTCTTTAGGAACATCTTACTTCAGCTAATTACTTCCTTCCTTCTAGTCCTCTCCACACAGGAGAAATAATTTTCAAGAACACTAGGAGGTAAATTTTCAAAGCATCGAGTGGGGTTTAACACTCCTTTTCCTACTACACCTTTTCAGAAGACTTCAAAACTACATCCCTGTGAACTTACAGGGACTGATTAGTTTGCCATATAGCACTGTTATGAAAAAGTGCCTAAAACCAAAGCCAAAGCAAGCCATTGAATCTGACCCAGGCACTAGAAATTCTCACATAATACTCTTTTTCAGAAGTCTATTCCTCTAATTTCATTTACAGGGACCTACAGTTCCTTTTTATGAGCATCTGCAGTATATTTTCCTCAGATATAATCTTACAGTCACATCTGGCCACAGATCGGTGACCTGAGTGTTTTTCAAATGTGGACAAAAAGAATCTTATCCCAGCATTTTTTTGATTTCTCTGAGTAGAAAAATGTAGTATATCATCCACCTGGTAAAATATCGTTCAGTATCAGTAAAGGTATTACTCTATAGATAGTCACTAGAGCCAGGTAAGATATTTTATGCCACTTCTTTCCTTGTTTCCTTGTTTCTGTACTCCTGCCAGTGTTTATCTCCATGTTTCGTAGCTGAGTCATTGCATCTTTTTATTACTTCACCTGTATGAAAGGTGATTGTGGTGGATTTTGTTAAATTTCTTCATTGTTTTTTTCCTCTACTTTAACACTATAGCCCTACAYTAGTCATCAAATGTGATCTGATTATTGTTATGGCCTTCTAGAGGTAAGACTGGGTGAGATGACTACCCAAACAGTTTTAGCACTTAGTATATTCAGTGTATATCTATAAAAAACAACGTGAAAATTCTAAAGGATTGCGTACAATGGGTTGAAAGAAAGTAAATATTTTATGGGCATCTTGACACAGAATGTGGAGCACTATATAATTAAGATACAAAGTTCATTAAAAATTTTTGACTCTTATTTTCATATTTGATCTTATTTTCATATTTGATTCTTATTTTCAGGAAAAAAARAGTAGACTTATTTGTATGTCAAGTACAAAATATAGCATATTTTTTGGTCAGATGATTTTGTCTTGTGCCACACAGGACAATTTCCTGTCCGTAAGAAAAAGTGTACATCTATTCTTGTTGAGATATTCCTCACCTTGTGGCATAAATATCGCTTTCTCCTTTTTGCTTGAGGTAGAAGTTTTTTTAAAATATGCCAAATAAGAATCAGATCTCAGGACTGATGACTAGCACCTGAACCTAGTTTTCTCATGAAGACAGGCCAGCTTCTTTCTGAGTCTTTAAAATGTCCAAGTGCCTGTTACGATGCCCTGTGTTGTTACGTGCCTCCTTGACACCCTCAGCCAGCCAGAGGGGGGAGCMGCCAGAGCAAGAGCCCTGTCTGGGAGCTCGGTGAGGGATCAGTCCCAAGGGTCAGGAGAAAAGAAATCACTTAACATAAAGCATTAGGGAGGCTGGAGCCTCCATAAAGCTAACATCTTTTCTCAACACTGAATATAAGGAAGTACTTCTCGATTGCCACACAATAAGTCATCACTGACTAGTCAGTAATTTGTTAAACTGTTTATAGTACTAACATTAGTCAGGTAAGTGTTTACATTAGACATGTAAGTTCTCAAAAATTGAGTAGCTGCATATTCTGTCTTATATTTACAAAGTTACTTTTTGTACTTTTGAAATAATTTCCATCAGTCTCCCTAGGGCTTTTGTTTTTTTCCTGCACATGTATATACGTGTACAACACACATTTTTATTGACAGAAATTTATTTAACTTGCTTATTGTTATATGAATTAAACTGGACTCTGGCCCACAGGTATTACCTCCATAGCAGCATGCCTGGCAGACTGCAAAGGAAGAGACTTAATTTACAGGAGTCCTGGTCTTTAATTGTCAGGACTGTTATGCACGGGAAGAATGGAACATGTCCAGAGACAATAGAAGCTTCCCACTTTAAAAACAAACAGCCATTACTGAAACAAAACCTCGCATAGTTCCGAACTGGAAAATAAAAGAAAGAAGGGGGCAGGGGGTAGAATGATATTTATGTATTGTTTGTCTTGATTTAGAACAGAAAACAAAATTCTTAGTTTAAATTGGAATATATTGTATATGCAGAATTTTATTAGAAATAATAAGTACACAATATGCATTTTATTGGTAATTATACCTGGAATGTTATTYTAATATAATTTTATTTGAAAATGTGGTAATAATGTAGTTCATATTTGAAAACCTGCTAAATGTTTTTCCCAGGCGGTTCTGCTACATAAAGAATGTTTCAGAGACTATAAACGGATTTAAAGTTAGCACTTTACTTACTGAGATTGCAAATTTTACTATTTTAAAGTTTTTATTCCTACAAACTCTTTCTAGACTTGGAGAGCTGGTCATCTGCTGAGAAGAGCTCCTATGTACTAAAAGAAGACAGATGCAGATGAGTAGCAGAGATTCAGTCTGTGAATGTAAATAGTGTTAGCTTGCCAACCTCATTTTGATTGCTCATATGAGCAACTCTGTTGGTAATCCAGGGTCGATAACCTCTTGAAGTGGGGCGGCAATGAGCAAGTAGTGAGAGCAGTGATCTTTTCTGCACTAACAAGTGGTTCTGGAAAAAAATCACATTTGTCCATTGCCATTCCCTTACCCTGCTCCTCAACTAAACATAGATCCTCAGAGAATAGGTTAATTTATTTTATCTGTCTGTTCAAACTGTCTACAAAGATGTCAAGTAGCTCAAACTGTGATAGGTATTTTAACCTTCCTGCTTATCTCATGTTTCTACCAAATGATAAACAGAATTTTCAAGCATGATAAATTTGGGAAGAGAATGTGATTTCCCAGCAATTAAGAGTTCCACCTCCTATTGCCAAATTTCTGTTAGCAAGATCACTTGAAGTACAGTTGCAAACTATCACTTATTCTACATGTAACACTTTCTAATTCCTATGTATGCTTTGGTTTGCACTTCACATTTGGGGAATCTTCATTAATCTCTGAAGTAACTTTGCAACATCACAGTTTGTGAAAAAAAATGGGATCATTTTCATATTTAAGAATAACTAAAGCAAAACATTATCCAACATCTTATAGAAATAAAATACTAGTTGTGTAAAACAGAACAATCCAACAATTCTCTCACTATGTTAGTTATATAATTACAAAATATGCTTTTGATGTRTGAGACAGAGTAACTCCACATAAGATTGTAGGTGTTTATGCAAAATAAGTATAAGGACATACACATTTGCAAAAAGATACTGCAATTTAAGTTTGACCAATCTATACTGTGTTTCTTTATGACTGGTAATCTTCTATAAACTGCTTAAATATTTTGAATTTATAACATAAAATATTATTTCAGCTTTTCAAATTTTAATTGATCTACAGGGAGCCTATAGAAAATCACCTACAGAAAATCACATGCAAAAATGTGGTGTTATAATATGTTTACAAAATATCATGCCCTTTATTCACGAAAACTAAGGATCAAGAACAGACAAATATTCTAAATCCTATTTCCAGTTATAGTAAACAATTTTACATATAAAATAGTTTGTGATTTTTTTTAAAAAATTAGTAAACTCTTTATGTGTGTCAAGGGGGCTCAAATGTTCAAATTGGAAAAATAGTATTCATATATTTGATCTGAAGTAATCTTTGACTGCTGTGGTTTCCCTCTACATTTTACAGACTCAGCAGGTCTGGGGATGTCCACCATTTACTACCAGCAGAAAGTAATTCCTGTTGAAATATTTTGTTTTGTTTTACTCTACATGATCCTTCTTCTCTATTAGGTGTGGGATAGGTTAGCAAGCAAAAACTCTATGTGGGTGGAAAATGAACTTGTCAAATATGTCCTTTCTCATATCATAAATTGATCGTTCTGCAATTTCTGTGAAGAGCTGGCAGGTCAGAGAACCATGAAATACTTTGATAAAGGAAAGCAAACAAATAAACAAAAAAACCCAAAACCAGGTAATGTATTAGATTACTCAGTGTATAGTGACCACACCAATAACAAATGCCATCCCCATTCCATTCAATATCCAGCATCAAGTCATCTGAAACATGTTGGAATGAAGACATAACTTAGAAGATGCACTGCTGAGTATCTTGATTTCTTAATATTCTTTTTCATACACTTTTTTGTCTATAGTCTTCTGTGTGGCTGACTAAACATGTTCTCCACACAACTTTTCCTGAGGATCATCACATACAAAGACATTGGTAATGGTTATGGGAGTGACAATTAGCTATTTCTGTAACAATGTATGTCTTATAAATATGGGCATATATATAAATGTTCTCTCAATATTTTTTTCTTTATTGACATAGGAGGAGTGTTAATCTCAAATCAGCTTGTCTATCCAGTTCTGTGGAATTGAATTTTTATGTGATGTGATAATTGAGATCTTGATGTTCTCAGAAGAAATCTTGAGATAATTTACATGGGTCCCTGTTACTCTAATTTCCAATAAGTAAATGAGTAGGCAGGCAAACAACAGATTATCTCAGAGTTCTGTAGCATAATTCTGTTTCCCCTAAATGAAGTACCTTGATCCTTTGGCTTACACTTCACCCTCATGTAGCACTCAATATTTATAAACAAATGGTGGTTATAACACATAACTGCCTGGTTTCAGGAAGTATTTTATTTGACTATGCATTCTTGGTATGTCCAAGGTTAATCCATAAACTCTCTCAAAACTGCTTCTATTATACGCAGTAGATAAGATATCATCATTCTTTGGAGGGAAAACATATCTCATAAACTATCAAGTTCAGGAATCAGTATGGAACGGCAAAAGAAAACACAGAGGAAAAAGAAAAAAATGTTGCCTTAGAAAAGAGTTCCTTGAAGGCCTGTGTTTARAAGTACTTGACTGTTTCTTATTAATTAGATTTTAATTTACTAAATTTCCTGTAAACTGTGCAGCTGATTTGGTTCTCAGCTCTTTGTAATAGAGAGTAACTCTTTTCAAGTTGAGCAGACATATAATCAATGGAAGAGGGGAGACTCAATGGACACAGTTAACAAATTATATAGTGATATGAATGTATTTTCCCCATTTAGAAGCAAGAAATTGCCAGACTYCATTTAAATTTTATTTTATTTGCAATTTATTTCTCTACAACTATTGTTGCAGATGAAAAAGGGAAAAGGGAAAAAGAGCAAGACAAGCTACTTGTGACTAGCGAGATTGTTATGAATAAATACAGTGAAAACATTTATTTGATTGCCTAAATTCAGAAAAGAGGTATGATCTCTCTTGTGGAGAGAGATAAGGGGAAAGGAAGGACGAAGACACACAAAGGAGAGGGTAGATCCACGGTTATATTGCGGTAGGTACTGTACTAACGCTTGCAACTTAGGTGGTTTACAGTGTGCATCTGTACCATGGTAAAGAAAAAGGGCTATTACTACAGATTTCTTACCTCCACTGCCTCCACCCACACAATTGTCTCCAGCAGAGCAATCCTGATATCCCATGGTCTTCTGTCTCAGAACTTATTTACCTGTAAATGCCTTCTAGAAAGTGTGAACAGTGTTCTTTCCTTACTTTTTAAGTGAAGATATATTGCGGATTATTGTGGTCAAATGAACTCTTTTTAGTGTCAGTAAATTGGTATATCTGCATATTTTAGTGGGAGATGAAAATCATGCTGATTTGTACATTGTTGTGGTGAAAAAACTACCAGAACACAAGTGAACCTCTTCGAGGGTATGTCGAAGATACAGGATTGCATGGAGCTGCAATCACAGCTAGAATGTAGATGTACATGGGAGGAACAAAGGGTGCAAATACAGAGTTTTAAAGTCAGAAACCTTTTTTTCAGATGTGTCATAAACTTACCAGATAGAGAGGCAGGTGATTGATATCTGACCTGGAGGACAAGTGAATTCATGGACATGCCCAGTCCCAGGCCCAAACACCTGAAACTCCAAACTCTCTAACATCCTGGTGACACATTAGAGAGAGTGGAGACTCTTATCTGTCTCAGCTAATTTTTTTTTGCTCTCCTCAAACCAGGACAGGGAGGAATGGGAGGAAGATGCAAAACTGAGTCTTTTCTTGGCATGGGGAAGCAGTTCTGGGTTCCACAATTTAGATATAGCTGTGACGTGTTACCTTTCTTCCTGTGTTCACTATCAACAACGTTGCCTTGTATATTGTGCAATATTGCACTTGGGTGTTCATCCTTACTTGCTATGTACTGTTGTCTACAAGTAGAAGTAAGAAGTTCTTTGAGCAAAAGTCCTACAAATTACATTTAAAAATTTTAATGTCCTTACAGTATTTTTTAAATTCATCCTGTAGAATTGTGAAGGTATTTTCATAATTTCTGTAAATTTGCTATGATAATCTAAAGGGCTTAATTCCTCCTTCATATTATGTTTGCGTGAAGCACTTTCTAAGGAGTTTACTCTATTGCTGTCTCCTCTGTTATTTCTTTCCACCTTCACCAGTAAACTTAGATTGTATTTATATTTACACAAGACATTGAAAATGCTAATGGTAAGTTTGTGTATGCCTGTATATTGGAGCAGAAGCCTATTACATGCTCTTTGTTAATTTTGGTTGGAATAGTTTTGTTTCAATGTGTGTAATTCAAAGGTCTTTCTTAAAGGAGGACATTAAGGTTTGCTTGCTGTTGTTTTTTTTTTTCTTCTAGCTGTTGGAGCCATAACAATAAAAATGTGAAGTGTAARTGGTGCTAGTTATTTTGGTTTGAGGCTATCATAAGTCAGCAAGGGAAACTTGAAAGCTATAAAAGACAAAGATTTTTTCCCTCCCTGTGAATATGAAAGCTAAACCAAGAGTTACATTGATATTGCCTTTTTATACCAAATGTATTTCTATTTAAGGTTTTGCTAAACCATAACACAGCTGTCCCAACATATCTCTGTTCTTTTTATATTTCATATGCAATTTATGCCTCAGATGGAAAACATTCCCCCTCCCCCCCAAAACTCTGTATATTCAGCCTCTTATTTCCTGGTACAGTTAAGATGCTTTCCACATGCCAGTCACAACTTTGCCTTTACTACAGAGTCTTTTCTTTGAGTTTACCTTTCATAACATCTCTTTCTTTATGGCTTAAGGCAAAAGACTCAAGCCATGTATAACTTCAGATTGAAAAACTTTTCCATAAAATTAACATAATGAARCACTATATTAATAGTTTGACAGCTAGAAATATTGAGTTTTGGATGTAATATATCCAGACCTACTGACTCTGGAAAATGTATAGGGAAACCGTAATAGAGTGTACATGGTATAAATGATCAACTTGGCAAAGTGTCATTAACTGTCAGATTTTGTATGATTCTTTCAAATATGCTTATGTCTTCCTAAATGTGAAAAAAATAATCATAAATAGTAAGCAATGGGAAGGAACAGGGAAGCGTAAGCTATTCAGGTGTGTCCAAAGTGACCCTTTCAGAAATGAGAGGAAAAAAAATAAAGTTTCTGTACTTTTAGGATTCCTCAAATATCTTTTAATCACAGTTTTTAGCTAAAGCTCCTGGGCTCAGGGAAGAAAGATGCAAAATACAGGAAAACACAGGCTCATGTGTATGTTACTTTTACAAAGCCATATGCCTATTTACATCAAATTTCTATTCATATATGGTGATTGTACTATGCTATTTACTCTGAAGCTGTGGCACAGAAAAAGATTGCCCAATATGTATTAAACCACAAATTGATTTGACCCCAGGAAACTTGACTGTAATTATCACTCTAAGGTTACTCCAAGTAAAGAAGGTTATGCATATAGAGGTGGGAAAGAAGACAATATTTGTGAAGGAGGATGGATGATTATTGCCTAAACCAAAGTAAATTAATTCATACCATAAATGCAAGAAGTGTGCTTGAAATAAAAGCTTGTAGCATCCCAGCCAACTCTAAAATCTCACAGAAAATATGTTGAGTGCTAGTGACAGGTAGGATATTAAACAGTGCCCCCACTGTATGATTTCAGACCTTTGTGAGATTTACAGCAGCTAGGATACAGCACCAACAGCAGCTCAGCCAATATTCTCCTTCATTAGCATTTTAACTAATTAAAAACTCTAAAGATATCTTAATAACTGCAGTAGTTCTTCAGTGTGGATTGCAGTGGCAGTATCTGCATTGCTTTAATTTTCTATTTATGTGTGTTTAATCAAAAGTTTTATGTATGTGCTAAATGGCAATGTATTTACCTGACTTGAATTCGTGACATCAGCACAAACTTCTTAATTAAACAACCAAACTCTGTGTGATGGTAACCTAAGTGACTGTATATTAAACAAGGCAAATGACATTTACTTTTCTTATCTTCTGTTTTCCAGCATCTGGTTCCTGTGTTCAGCTGTCTATTGTTACAAATTCTCTAGAGAATGATATTGTGAAAAACACTGCTGACATCAGCTGCATGTACTCATTTTGACTTAGGTAAGGATAAATCTGGTTTTCCATCAGGAAGGATTCAGCAGAATTCTTAGTAGTCTTTTGGTTCTGATGATACAAATACAATATGAACAAATTCATTCCCTCCACATACATCTCCCCATACCTTGGGGGGAGTCCTGGAAACCAGAGCTGTTTTCTCAAGTGCCTCTTCCCCTGCATACCTTCTACATCATCTCATGTGCCCTATATGCTAGGTTGTAGTCATATCTGGAAAAGTGGTTGCATTCTTACTTCTGCATAAATGATTGAATTTCAGAGCATATACTGTTTGTTTGTTCTCTCTCTATTCTCCAAATCAACAGCTGGGTTGCAGGTTTTCAGCCTGATGAAAAGAGCCAAACTGTTTTTTTTATGGTTCGTAATACCCTGTCATTGGCTGTTCCATAACATGAGATACAGCTTTACAGGAAATGACTATAGTAATCAGTTATGTCCACAGGTCAGAAATTATCACATCACAGCATGAAGCACTGTCACTTTAATCAATCCCTGGAACAGGTGGTAAATCCATCATTATTTTAAAGGCTTCACAATAAGAAAGGATATTTTTCTCATAGATTTTTCTCTCACCAGAAAATTCTGAGTGAAATCTGTCTCTGTGTGTGATGTCTCTTGCTGTTTCAGAGGCACTCAAAATGCACTGTAGTTCCAAAAGATGTGCACAGCGATAGGCAGTAATAAAAGCTCTGGCCCTGGAAGCAACATGAGTTTGTCATATGGATGGATTATCCCCTCCCCTCCACAGAACTAATTGATCTGGGCTCAGCTCTACGTTAATAAGCATGTAAGAAATATTCTAGTAGGGGAGACCAATGGTTTGTCCAGCCAACTACTTTATCTCAGTGGCAATAGGAGATGCTGATTTGTGAGACCATGCAAGTCTGGCCACTGTAAATTTTTTTTCTTTAACACTCCCCGCCCCCCTCGCCCCCAGCATCTACAACTGTCAGGTTAAAATAGGGGTGTTAGAGGGAGATGGGGGGGTGGTGTTTTTGTTTTGTTTTGTTTTGTTTTATGAATCTGATGTCCTTGAACTTGTCTAGTTACTTATTGCTCTAACTTTGGACAAGTACTGCATTGGCTGAAGTTTTACTGAACTGAGCGATGTTATAYTGTTTCCAGTTATGGGTCATCCACAATGATCTGAAGAATACATCAATAACAGGAGTATTTTACTACTTCTAGTCACAATTTTATGTGTATATATACATACATGTATGTATACTTGTAGACAGATGTCTACAGATCAAGACTGAATGTTTTTCAGGAAGTCATACACCATAATGCAAGAGTAATAGAGTAAGATGTCGTAAGAGACAACAAAAAATGTTTTTACAAATATATTAACAACAAAAAGAGAGCAAAGGAGAATCTCCATCCTTTATTGGATGCCGGGGGGAACATTGCCACCAAGGATGAGGAAAAGGCTGAGGTACTTAATGCCTTCTTTGCCTCAGTCTTTAGTAGTCAGACCAGTGATCCTCAGGGTATTCAGCCCCCTGAGCTGGAAGACAGGGACAGAGAGCAGAATACACACCCCATAATCCAAGAGGAAGCAGTTAATGACCTGCTATGCCACCTGGACACTCACAAGTCTATGGGGCTGGATGGGATCCACCCAAGAGTACTGAGGGAGCTGGCAGAGGAGCTTGCCAAGCCACTCTCCATCATTTATCAGCAGTCCTGGTTAACGGGGGAGGTCCCGGACAACTGGAGGCTTGCCAATGTGACGCCCATCTACAAGAACGGCCGGAAGCAGGATCCGGGGAACTACAGGCCTGACAGCCTGACCTTGGTACAGTGCCGGGGAAGACCACGGAGCGGTTCATCTTGAGGGCGCTCACAAGGCAGGTACAGGACAACCAGGGGATGGGGCCCAGCCAGCAGGGGTTCATGAAAGACAGGTCCTGCTTGACCAACCTGATCCCCTTCTATGACCAGGTGACCCACCTAGTGGATGAGGGGAAGGCTGTGGATGTGGTYTACCTGGACTTYASYAAAGCCTTTGACACTGTCTCCCACAGCATTCTCCTGGAGAAGCTGGCGGCTCATGGCTTGGACGGGTGTACTCTTCGCTGGGTAAAAAACTGGCTGGGCGGCCGAGCCCAGAGAGTTGTGGTGAACGGAGTTAAATCCAGTTGATGGCCGGTCACGAGCGGTGTTCCCCAGGGCTCAGTTTTGGGGCCCGTCTTGTTTAACGTCTTTATCAATGATCTGGACGATGGGATCGAGTGCACCCTCAGTAAGTTTGCAGACAACACCAAGTTGGGCGGCAGCGTTGATCCACCTGAGGGTAGGAGGCTCTGCAGAGGGATCTGAACAGGATGGATCAATGGGCTGAGGCCAATTGCCTGAGGTTCAACAAGGCCAAGTGCCGGGTCCTGCACTTGGGTCACAATAACCCCAGGCAACGCTACAGGCTTGGGGAACAGTGACTGGAAAACTGCCCGGTGGAAAAGGACCTGGGGGTGCTGATTGACAGCCGGCTGAACATGAGCCAGCAGTGTGCCCAGGTGGCCCAGAAGGCCAACAGCATCCTGGCCTGTGTCAGAAATTGTGTGGCCGGCAGAATTAAGGAAGTGATCGTGCCCCTGTAGTCGGCACTGGTGAGGCCGCACCTTGAATACTGTGTTCAGTTTTGGGCCCCTCACTACAAGAAGGACATTGAGGTGCTGGAGTGTGTCCAGAGAAGGGCAATGAGTCTGGTGAAGGGTCTGGAGCACAGGTCTTCTGAGGAGCGGCTGAGGGAGCTGGGATTGTTTAGCCTGGAGAAGARGAGGCTGAGGGGAGACCTTATTGCTCTCTACAACTACCTGACAGGATGTTGTAGCAAGGTGGGTGTTGGCCTCTTCTCCCATGTAACTAGCAACAGGACAAGAGGAAATGGCCTCAAGTTGCGCCAGGGGAGGTTCAGATTGGACATTAGGAAAAATTTCTTCACGGAAAGTGTTGTCAAGCATTGGAACAGGCTGCCCAGGGAGGTGGTGGAGTCAGCATCTCTGGGGGCATTCAAAAAATGTGTAGATGTTGCACTTCGGTACATGGAGTAGTGGGCATGGTGGTGTTGGGTTGATGGTTGGACTTGATGATCTTAGAGGTCTTTTCCAACCTTAATGATTCTATGATTTTATGTCGAGATGTGAGGCAATATGATCAAACAGTCTTTTTTGGCCTAAAATATGTAAAGAGGCTTCCAGGTTTGCAGTACCAAACAAACAAAACCAGACTGTAGGCCTGCTGACTCAAAGGAAGTGGATCCCAAAATGTGTATTTTTCTTAACTGTTAAACTATATGTTGTTTCCAGAAATATTGAAAATATTTTATTTACTAACCTTAAAACATACTTACTTTTACACGAATGCATTTCAAACCTAAAAAAAGTGATGATTTTGAGTTCCATGTTTATTGATTCACAATGATGTCTACCACAAAGCTTCAAATCACAATTTTAAAACATGTATTTTTCCTAAGATCCTGCTTTGCAAACTGATAAGCTAAATATTTTGTGGACACAGTACACACCTCACAAGAAGAAATCTGTCCATTCCTCAGTACTCGTTTCAGAATACGGTTGTTAAATGGTGACTCTTTAAATACCTTAAATGTTTATCTAAAACTAAACTTTCAAATGAACAGTAATGGAAGGTAGATAAGGTCATTGCTTGACTTAAAGCATCACTAAAGTCCTTTGCTACTGTTTATTTATTGGCAATGTTAACCAAACAAAAAAGAAAAACACAGGCTGAAATTAATTTGAATTATTATACTGTTTGTCTGTTCTGCACTGTATTGGAAATGTAAACTGTCATACCAACTGAAGGGTACTCAGTGAAAGTACACTGTAGAGTTATCCATCTCATGCCTTCCTCAGTCTGAGTGTAATTCCCCTGCCCCATGGCTGCTCCAAGACACATAGGTGCATGCCCAACCCTTGATAAAATCTGAGAAGCAGATTCTCAAAGGTAGGTATATCAAAGCATAAGGTTTGAAATCAGGACGGGGCATAATAAGCACCAAACCTTGAATTTGTGTTGTGATAATGTAGCTTCCTAAGTGAAGCTATTGTTTCAAGAAGAGTATGCTGAAAACCAGTAGTTAGGAAAGAAATATTTAGAGTCATTTTTTTTTGCTTTTTCTCATTTGTCACTGATTTTATATTTATAGAAATTTGCATTACCTACTTGCATGGTTCTTTTAAATCTTATTTAAAAATACCATCTTCGGAAGGTCATCACTGTAATGGCAGCAAAGACAAGGGGTGGCTGGAGTAGTTAGCAATAGAACTTAATTATTTTCCTGGTACAACAGAACCTGATAAGTGTAATGCCATTTGGAGGGGGCCTGAGATGGGCTTCAGGTTCCGCATAAACCACGGGTTGATTGTACCTATCTGATTAAGCACGAAGACTGTGGTTTAGAGGAGGGCCAGGATAAGGCTGCCTGGGGCTTCAGCTGAAAACTCCATGAAAGAGAAATAGTGCCTAGAGAAGCCAAAGCGTAAGGCCCAAACCAAGCATAAAGCCCTGCAGACGAACAGTGTTGCTTCATCGAGGGTGTGTTTAATTTAATAGCTGAAGCGGCAAGCTGATCAGATGAAGTGAGATTGATATGGAGACATTAGACAATGCAGGAGTTATTTAGGAGGGATTTTTTATTTTTTTTTTAGATTCTCAGAGCAAAAATTAATGAAAAAGAGCAGGAGGTGCATAAAGGATGAGTTAAACTAATGTTAGCTTAACAGCATGGATAGTCAAAGCATTTGCATCTTGTTAAAGCAGATAAAAATCTGAATGTATCAATGTTAATTTTCTATGAACTTTATGAAAAAAAGAAGATTTTTGGGGAGAACTGGAGTCTTCAATGCTTACTGTCTGCAACCTTTGCTGAAATCCATTTTTGTCTAAAGAGTTCCTCTGTACTTTGGAGAAGGACACAGCACACAAAGTAAAACTGATTGTTTTGCTAATTATCCTGTGACTTCATCTGGAGTAAAATGTTGACCATGGTCTTGTTGACCATTTGGAGATAGGTTTTAAAATAGAAGTCGAGATTTTGCCAATATTCAAAATGAGGAATCAGGACTGCTTGTTTTTCAAATGGTTTTCACTCTTAATGTGTGCTGTCTTTTCTGCCTTGATCTTCTCTTCAAATAGATAAGCCTTGCCATTATGCTGAATTTGTCCCTGTGCAGTGGCTATTCAGTTCTGCATATAACTATTGTCATTGACTGTCTCTGTGACCTCAAATCACTGTTTCAGAAACTCTGCTGCAGTTTGCTCCTCAAAAGAACAGATATTATATCATAGCCTGCCTCACCATAGATACTGTTCATTTAATATAAAATACTGTGATATATTTTGTTGAATGATACTTACAGAAGTGGAAATTATTATTAATAATCATAGCATCATCATTATAAGGTTTTATTTATCCTTTTCTCTTTTATCCTCATCAAAGAGATCAAAATAAATCTTTCCTTTATCCTGAAGAGAAGACAATGTTATATATGTGTATATATACACATATATGTTCTCATAGCTTTTTAGAAGCATAAAATGATTTTTAAACTGTGGGGTTTTTTGTTGTTTCTTTTTCTTTTACTTTGAAGTTAGACCAGATTTAGCCACCTGAAGCACAAAGACAATTAACTGCAGTACCTCTAATAGAATGAAAACAGAATGGGCCATCCCTGTTTCCCTCCATTAACAGTATTTTTGAAGGACTAAAGAATTTCTTCTGGGATAGATTCATATTTTGCCCTTCACTTCATGCCTTTCTGCATGTGATTCTAAATCTTTCATATGAAATGTGTGGGAATCAGACTGTGACCTCTTCCACTTCACAACTACTAGCCTGTACAAAGATAAATGTATTTTCATGTTCTGTGAAACTTAAAGAGACTTTAAAAAAATTAAAAAAACTTTAATGATTTATTTGGCTTTCTTGCAACAACCCCGCTTCCATTTACTTCAGGGACAATATATACAGAGTACTTCCTTGCATGCCAAATTCCTCTTTACGTTCATTTTATTGTCCACACCATTTTTTTTATATCTAGTTAATATAGGTTTAAAATTAAAGATAAATATAGATTGCTATTTCTTTTAATCACTTGTGTTACACAGAACATACAGTAACTTTTTCCATTTTTTAAAAAATTATTGATTTAAAGGATCTTTAGTTTCAGCATTTTAAATGCAAATGTTGCAGTGTTAGAGACACAAGGTAAGCAAATACTTTCTATATTTTATTCTTCATTTGTTAACTCAGTCCTATCAGTCAGCTACCTGACCCTGTTATATTTAAACATTTAATGCTCTGTTACCTCCTGGTATTTGACAGTGTTTATTCATCACAAATGCTTATTAAAAAGAAAAATATGCATGCTTCCACAATCCCTGTAAGACTGAACTATCAGAAAAGCACCATTTTTAAAGCTTGCATCAGTAGTTGCAACATTTTTAACAGTGAGATATAGAAGTGTTAATTCCACTTAAGCTGCATAAAAGTTGTAAACCAGAACTTTTTTATAAGAACTAAATTTGTTCTCAATATTTAGAAACTAAATCTATTTCAGCTCTTAATCAGAAATATGTAGCAAGAGCTAAAAGTTCAAGGGGCAAAAAAGGCTTCAGGTGGTGACAACAATAAATTTTAAGTTGGGTAAATCCTTTTATGAATGCTTGCATAGAAGTATAACAATATCCCACATAATACTTCTGTGTTTGTCATTTTTATGCATTAGGAAAAGTTAAAGCAATCATTTATATCATAAATTCAAACATTCAAGCACGGTTCACTAGGTAGGCAGCTACTAAATATTTAGTTTTGTTTTTTCCTCCTTTTCATAGTGTGCCCTGATATCTTATTCAACCCAACACTTCCAAGCCCTGCTTTCAATCAAATGGCTGATTCATGGCTGTTTTCATGATATTCCAGAGCTTTTTTTGTAATATTGTGTGGGAACAGCTCATACATAGATATATTCTGAGGAAAAGCTTCATTAGGATAAGTGTTGGCAATTACATTTTACAGATGGAAAAAGTAAAGCAAAATGTACATAAAGCAAACTTTCAATCACATTTAATTAATAATTATTTCCAGCATCACCAATTATTTTTACGGCAGGGTTTGGGCCAAAACTTTATACTTGTAGCTGAATCAACCATTCCAAAGACCTCTTTGAGATTTTGTTAAGAGTTCTACAACTTAGAGAGGAATTGATGTCATTTCTCCTTAGGTTTCCTCTATGGAAATGGAGAATACATAAAAAAAATTTCTCTTCAGTTAAGGTTAAAACTCATTTAAGATTAGCAGCCTGATTGTCATTTCCTCACATTCCCAATTTGACAAAAATGATATGATGGCTTCCATCTGAAATGGGCATCCTTCTCCCTGAAATGTGAAGCAAGACAGGGAGGAATTTAAAACTTCTGAAATGTTCATGGAGGCCAGAATGTTTTCCCACTCTTTTTATTACACTCTGCTGTGTAAAAACAGAAAAAAGAGATTTCAGCAGTTTCTTGACTATAGATTGATATAAAGGAGAGAGCAGAAGTTAGCCCAGTGTGTTTGTGTTGCTACAGCAATATATACATCTAGGATTTGACCGTAGTTATGTATTTCTATAACTGATAAGAGATCAGATTCCTCTTTTGATTGATACCCAGCATAGTGTTAAATTGACTGATTACATTGACTAGACTAATGTATTTTTTTGGTTTCTAGAAGGCTGAAATGTGTGATGATTCCTGCAATGGACAGGATTTGATGTATCAGACACATACAAGAAGAAAAGACTTGCTGTTCTTGACAGTTGCTTGTTGACAGCTCCTCTGTCTTCAAGATGACTATTCATAAACCTTTCTCCAACAGACAAGATGTTCCACAATACCACCCTCTGATGCAGTCAAATTGCCCTTTCTAAGTGGTCACATATTGATTTGCTCTGATGGGTTTTGCACTCTTTTTATCACCAGCTGGCAGGTACCAATAAACCACAATATAGTTAAACCACTTCCCCTTTTCAGAATCGCTCCCTTAATGTAATCAATGTAATAAATATACAACATGAAAAGTATCTTGTGAAATACCTTTTCCTCACCCTCCCACCTTTTCATGCACAATAAATGGTTGCCTGATAACAGATAATGATAGGTCTGCAGATTGCCATTTGTCTAATCTTCTCTTCCCACAGGCTTAAAGCTGCAAGGCTGAGAAATACCAGCCTATGAAGTTGTGATAAGAAGCTAGGGATATTCTATGAATAACAATTATCRTGGCAGGTTCCTGAGCCAGCCAGATCTTTGAGGCAGACCTGATTAGGCCTTTTAGCAAAAGGAGCTTGCCAAGACGAAGAGGCTTTTAAGCTCAGAGAAGCCAGTTTTTGTTAAAATGAAAATGATATTTTAAATGGCAACTGGAAGTTACCACTGGAGACAGAAGAGAACTCCATTCTCCATGCCCACTTTGTCTTTAAATCAGTTTTTTTTGCTTTGAGCCTTGGTTTTCATTAGCTTGTCAACACCCTCAATCCCAGCAAACTCCATAGCAGGGGGTCTCCACTGGACGGGCCCCAGACCCCCTTTACTGTTGTCCTGGCCCACCCCATGGGTGCTCTGAGCACACTCAGGAAATCCCCGGGGAAGGGGAGCTGTGACTAAGCAAAGAGCAAGCCTTGTAGTGAACAATAAACTAGACTCCACATAGTAGCCTTTGCTACTATATTGGGTATCAGGTGAGCGTAATTTTTCCACACGTGAGAGGAGGAACAGGAAGAGAGAGAGGGAAAAGGGAAAAGAGGTGGGGAATTATTATTGTTTTGCCTTTATTGTTTTGCCTTGTATTGGCTTTGGCTTTAAAAGTAGCTGGGTAATTTTTCAGATGCCTGTATTTATGCTATGGATGAAGTTGTCACTTCGCCTTGCTAAATTCTCAAAAATTATCTTGCAATTTCTCCTTTTTGCATTAAGCACAAAGGCTCTATATAGGCACGTAGTATGCAGCTTTATGATTTTTTTTTTAACTTGAAAATCATTGCATACTGGATATTCTGTCTCAGGAGAGGAGAGTGGAGGGGAAGGGAAGGGAAAAGGAAGGAAAAGGGAAAGGGAAAAGTTTGGAATAAACAGTTTGAGGATTTCCTTATTTCTTATGTCTTTGGGTTTATTCTTGGTTTAGTTTTGTTTTTCATAAGCAGTTTAGGTGTTTTAGCATTTGAACTTGAAAAACACACACAGAATCCTTGAAAACAGAACAGACAGGGACCTAAAGAGATAATCTGTGCCATCCTCCTGCCTGCAGGTAGCATCAGTGTGGACTTTCTGGCACGTGTTTTTTTAGTTTGTCGTGAAAACCTCCAGTATTACGATAATCCTGTCTCTCTGAGTGATCTTTACCTAGTACTTCACTGTATTGACTGTATATACCAACAAAAACCTTTTCCTGATATTGAATGTAAATCAACCTTATGACAATATTGTTGCAGGCTACAAAATGATTTAAACTATGATGCTGCTACACTTTACAGTCCCCTGTAAGGTCCCAGGCCAGGGCTGGGTTAAAAACCAGTCGTAGTTCAATGATCATATAGGATTACTTMMTGATAGAAGCGAATGTTCTTAGAATTRAATAACTGTGTTTGGATTTTGGGTTTTGGGTCATGATTATAGTTGTTGGGCAGTAGTGGGTGTTCGGTACTTACAAAACAAAGACTGGTCCCTGATGTTCCTGATGAGAACTAAGAACTTGCAGGACTGATGCTTTGTTAATTATTAGAAGATGATTAATGAACTATTGTGGAAAACAACTGATGCCTTAAGAAACCAGTTGAAACGAACCCTTCGGTTCAGATAAAAGCCAAGGAATAACTGAGTCTGCACAAGAACAAAAGGTTACTAGCGGTGACGAAGAGGAACCGCTAGCCTTCATCCCCACAACCCCTGACGACCACTACCAAGAAACAACGCGCAGGCGCAAGTGGGAGGAGAGCTCATTTTAATGTGAAGCAGGGACAAGCTATGCATATGTATAAGTGTGTGATATAATGTAATGCATATGCAAGATTTTACTGTATAAGTTTGTGATGAAAGTTGCAGCAAACTGAACACGTTGTGGTGGAGYGATCCCCCGTGTTCCCAGCGCTGCCAATAAAGAATGCCTGCCTTTTAACACTACATTGGTGTAACGAGGTTTCTTCCCGATTTCGGTGACAACATGAACGCAACTTCTTGCCCTGAACATGATGAGAACTTGAAATTTTTTTTTAGCAGTCTTTTATGTAGTTGAAGAAACAGAAGCTGTCAGATCTCATGACAGCTGCTCTATCTGTACCAAACAATGCCAACTCACTCTCGTTATTCATGTATTTGAAAGCTCTGATCATTACAGTTGCTTTCAGAAATGATTCTTTGTTTTGTGAAATATGATACCCAAATTTGATTGAAAAATTCTAGCTTAGGCCTATCAGTGCAATGTAACATTCAAGATATTTCATATTTAAACTGTTTATACTTAGGTTATGCATGATGTGATTAGATCTCTTCACTATTTTTGAAACTTCAATTAAAAAARTATTTAAGTTGTCAGAAATGGGCAACTGTCCTTTCTCCAAAAGAAAACAGTCCTATTGGTTTTGGAAGATGTAGCATTTCTCTTTCACCATTTTCTTCCCTGGCCCTCCAGCCTTCTTTTTAAAAATTATTAAAATTTATTGAAAACTCTGTTTTATACTATTTTTTGATAAAAATAAATTTTACTTCCAGCAATTTTTCAATAAAGTTTACGTTGGAAGCCTTTAGAAAGTAGGTTACTTTTAAACAAGTAAAGCTATGGCTCTTCATTGGTATTTGTAGTTAAGTTATGCATGTATCTGGAGACAGGGACTTGTTGTGGTGGGTTTTTTAACCTTTTTTTTCTCGGTTTGTCTGTTTCCATTTTAGTTTTATTTTGCGGATTCATCTGCCTAGACATAAGGCTGTTGGAAACTAGATCAAATATTTGTTGAAAAAATGTGTTAACTGAAGAATGCAATGTAAGTGGAGATAATTTATTAATTTTGGAATCAAATAGGTTTTCCATTTCTTATTTCTTAAAATATTGGTCAGACTCTTTTTTCTTATTTCTTTGATCTTTTCTGTCCTTATGACTTTTTTCCTTTCTGTTTTGATACATCATTATTTCTGCAGTATTCAGTGAAAGATAAGGAAAAACTTAGGGTCTGAGAGAGGAAAGTAAAGACAAAAGGAGGCGACCCAGGAGATCCCACTATTTCTTCTTCTTTTATTTAATCTTAAAATACTGATTTTACTTTAAAAGCAGAGATTTTAATGAAAATACATTATTAAATCTTCTTCAAAAGCTGTGTTTTAAAAGGTGGCTTTGGGTTATAGCACATGCTAGATGGAACATGTTAAGAATGTGATGAAATCATCCCCCAGCTGAATTACATTTCTAAATGATTATATGTCAGCAACATATGATTGTTTATGATTCTGGGTTTTTTTTGAAACTTGTGCTACTAAGTCAAAAGATGGCAAAGAAACACACTGTTTTTAGTAGCACTTAGGTGCTGTAGTGAATGCAACAGTTTTTCAAATGAGACAAGTGGGATGTATCTACAACAACATGGAGAGCACACYTGAAACACTGAAAGGATAGTGCACCTGTATGTTCTCTCATCCTAAGAATAGGTGGTTCTTAAACTGACTCTGTGGAGGGAAAATAACAAATGCTCTAAAGAAATCTTTATGGATTAATTGCATAAATTGACTAAAAGTACAAGTGGAAAAGTAAGTTCTCTCACATACTCTAAAGGCAAGATTAAGACAAAATTCAATACATAAAGAAAACAATATTAGGTAATTAATAAAAAAAAAATGTGGTGGATGAGAACATTATGCTTCAGGATGGAGAAACTAAGGTTACTGCAGAGTTTGGCACTGCAGTGTTGTCAAGAGCCAGCTCAGTGGGTCACCCATTTAGGCCATAAACTTCTTCCTCCTAAACTGCTCAGAGCAGAGGCTGAGAATGGCCAAGGCCTCAGCAACATGGTTGGCAGGACATGGATGAACTGGGATAAGACTAATGGAGTAAGGGCTTCACTGATCCCATTTTCTGACCTCTCTGCTGCTTCGCATATTAAGAGGGAGCCTAGTCTGGACTTTTGTGGTGTACCAAAGGCAGCCAGCAAAGTAATGTGAAATAATATTTCCAGGCATTAGTACACTTTTGGTCTATATTTACAAGGAAATACTATCCAATTCATTAAATAAGAAAAAAAACCCAACAGTATAATGGGGCAACTGAGTGAAGTTTTGTATTAAATAACAGCAAGTCGGTTGAGGTTGGTAATTCAGTGAGACTTCTTGAATTTTTACATGAAGTTCTTTTGGTCTTATCTCTCTTTTATAAGGCAGACTGCTATAGTAGGCAGCCTCATTTGTAGATGTCTGAATATTTTTAAGTGCAGACTACAGTAAATAAATGATTGCATTTGAATATATGTTGTAGCCCGCCCCGAAAAACACAAAACAAAACAACTGCCCCCCTCCCCTCCCCCCCCCAAAAAAAAAMCCCTACCCTCTGAATATTTTTCTTTTCATATTATACTTTTTATACAGGCAAATGTCATGAATCAAACTCACTGGTTAACTGGAGGTAGAACAGAGATTTTTCTTCAGTTTGCATCCAATTTAAATGATGCTTATGACATGCATAGCCTAGTTCATTTATTTTTATGGAAGTTATTAAACAGGAGGTTATTCATGCAGCAGCTAATTCTGAGCAGTGTCTTCTTTTGTATTTGATTTTGTATTTCCTGTGTTAATATGAAAAAGAAAGGTTGCAGGTGGTGTACAAAAATGTTTTTGTTGTTGTTTGTTTATTGTTTTTAAATTCTGGGATATGACAGGTGTTTGATTGTACAGTTTGTGATTGGTCTAACATATATTGCGTGGAACTTCACACACTACCTGCCCACCAAGATTAGCAGCCTTTGATTATCAAAGTGCCTGTTTGATATAGGGAGAGACTAGATTTTATGTAAAAAATGTAATTGAGTGACTTAAAAGGAGGGAAAATCTCTGTCTCTTGGAATCACTTAAGTATATTGTTGCAAAGCACAAAGGACTGTGTTTTCTAAAATGGCTGATGATTTTGATTAGGCCTATTTCTTCCCACCTAGGGATATTTCATAAGGACTGGAGTTAAAGAGGTAGGATATTTGGCATTTTGCACAACTGAAGTGGGTGTCAGGTAAGTTATTTAGAAACGGAGGTACATAAAATCGGTATTAGCTTTGGAAAATAAAACTAATTATCCTTAAAGGACTACTTGGTTAGAGCCTTCTGAGCATTTTCTTAGCTTTTTTTTTAATTAATGAACATCATCCCCATCAATATTTTAATACTTCCTAAATTGCATGTGAATTTTTTAAATTATTATCTCTTTTGATTGTTTGTTTAGGAAGTGAGTAAATTTAGTAGACTTTTTTCTCATACAATGTCAATGTTTCAGATTCTATTTCTTAGGTTCTGCATGGGGTTTAAAGTTAGTAGCAGCTGAGAAGTTGGATCTATGGCCCCTCCCTAGTGAAAGAAAAGGAGATCCTAGAAACCAAGGAATGCCACAGTATGATATACAGCCAGGTGTTTTATTTTCTCAGTCCCTTCATATTCCACAAAAAATTGCCAGTTGTTTCTTTTCCTTTAAAAAGAAATTTCTCTCATACATTTAACTCTGAATGTTATATTGCAACCCATTTTTTCTTTTTCTTTTTTGTGAATTCTTAGTAGGCAGTATAAGTTTTACAGTTTCCCTCACTACATCCTCTGAAAATTCCTCACACTGATGATCTCATTGAGATATCCAACATTCACACTAGGCAACAGGCATCTTGAAAGAATATGGTCATTTCTATAATTTAGAAATTTTTAATTTTTTTTCTTGGCTAAATTTTTAAACAGGAATCTGTGATACTGCTTACCTTACCTGTGTCTGACTGAATATTTCAGTTGCAAACTCTCCAGAGCAAAGTTTATCTCCCTATGTATTTTTTATACAATACCTAGCATAATGGAGCCACTGGTTTCTCTAAGCAGTTCCTGAATATAATTTAAAAGGATAAGAAATCGAAGGATGTTATAAGCAGTTCTTGCATTGTTGCAGCTACGAGTAATAGGACCTAACAAATTTAAAGACTTCCCATGTACTTTTTTTTTTATGCATGCAGCAGTATATGAGGCAGATGGGTCTTCTGAGTTGGGAGAAGGAAAGAAAGATTTGTGATGGATATACTGTAGGTTGTCTGGATTTACCCTGACTCCCATCACATTCACAAGGCAATTGTTCTGCATATATGCCATATCCCCAAAGGGTGGTTGGTGGTTTAGGTCTGTTCTTTGAGTAATGTCCTTACTACAATTGCTCTAGCCATCAAGCCTTTTTGCAGCTGTTGAATGCTAACTTTCTTTGCTCATGAAACAGTATTTTCTATTTCTGCTAAGTGCATTAAATGCACTTACTGGTCTTCATTTTATGTCACCAATCATCGCTACCACTGCCTTTGTTTTAAAGCTATCTAACTATAATTGGGAACATAAGCTCTGTTCTAGCTGTTCAGAGTCTATTAACACCATGTTACCCCCATTAGCAGTCTGGGAGCCATGAGCCAGGTTTATGTGGAGCTGGGTTTTTCATCTACCTTACAAGTACCCCAGACCTCTCTTTTAGTTACTTCTTATCAAAGGGTGAAGGCTACCCACAGGCACCACTCAGATAAATGAGACTGTGATTGTATCTGCCAGCTCTAACTGCTTAGATTAGTCTGGTATGTGCAGGAAAGAAATAAAAAATCAGGGATGATGTAGCTGTTAATGACTTTCCATTCTTGGAAGATATTTGGGAAGGAGACCAGAGGGTGAGAGTAACCCCAGTAACAACTGCTATTTGGCCTTAGATATGGGGAAAGAGATTGTCCTGGGGCTACTTGGCTAGTAAGGCCATTGGCTGCCGACAATCTAATTTTAAAAAGCGCTACATAAGACCTACAGTGCTGCACCTCAGATGTGGGGGAGAAACTCCTCCCTCCAGGGACCTCTGACACCGACTGGGGCCTGAGCCCAAGGCAAAACACCCTCATAGGGGCCAGACTGCCAGCCAGGACTTGGACAGTCCAGCAGTCAAAGCAAGTGTCCAGTTCCCCTGGGTCCCTTCTGCTGGTCTAAACTGGGCTGGGAGGCTGAGCGGTGGGAGTGAGAGGTGTGTGGATGTCACAGAATAGCTCTGCATCCCATGTACCCACCCTTCGTAGTAAATATATTTTATCCCTTTGTGTCATACCGAGTGATCCTACGTCACTGCCAATAACAGAATGCACTCATAACAAAATAAAACATCAACAAAGTAGCATCACTAGCAAAACACAATGACCTAACAGATTAAAATTATTTGAAAATTAAACTGGGGAGGGAAAACTAATTTTTTAGTATTATGGCTATGATCCCTTAGAAGTTTATTTCCTGATAAAGTTTCTGAATTCAGTTTATTTAATTTTAGTACCACATTTATTATTCTACCGCAGTAATCCATTTGCCTGTGCATATCCATATTAAAGAGGCACTGGATAAGAATACTTGCTGTGAGCTAGTCCCCATGGGTTGGAATAAAAGTGCTCTCTCTTCACACATACCAGTTTGCTAATTACCATCACTTTGAGCAGGAGAATACTAAACCTGAGATTTAAGCCTTTCTCAGAATAATATTGTTCAAAAAAGTTGTTTCTTTTTTTTTTAAGAAAATAAATTCCTCAGTTGACTTCTTGTTGTAGCAGCTCCCTCTTGGTGCTGTATGCCACATGTACCTAGGATAATTTGAACTAACTCAAATGTTTTTATACCACTGAGGACAAAACTATGATCATTATGTCATGTCATAAACTGTTCCAAAGTTAATGAAACCATATGGAGTTTATCACTTCAATCCAACTCCATCTCTTTGGAACATGGGGTAATATTTGGGGTGATTTCCATCTGTTTAGAGAATCAGTAATGCTAACCCCTCCCTCAGGGCCTCTGTACAAAAATTTGCAGTGAAATGTGAAAAATCTCAACATGTTATCTGAGTTGCAAGCCATGAATCATCTCAGATCCAGCTGCTGTACAGCCATTTGTTTTCCTTCCTGGACTTAGCTCTATGGTAGTAAAGTCCAATGGATTTTAGTTAGTCTGGAATAAGTGCAGAGTAAGTTTACATCTGTTGCAATATACCATGTAGGCATTCCTTGTGTGAAACAGAGATGGTGATGACAGTCTTGATGTAAACTTAATTTATTTGAGGTTTAGAATGGTATAGATGGTTTGGAGTCCTTTCATCTATAGCAGTGGGACTGAAACTGGAATCAAGTTTTATGTTTGATACTTCTCCCCTATGACAGCTTTCTATTTTTACAAAAAGTTATTTCTGTGAGTCTAGATAGAACTTACAGCTATGAAGATCTATATTATTGTGTACCTTATTGTATGTTTTCTTTGCAAGTTGACTCAATACTAAAAGATACTTCCAACCAATTTTTTTTAGAAATCTCTCTATGCAGTTAGTTCACTCTTTATCAAAGATCCCTTTGCCTACAACAAACCTTCTCATTTTACACTCTGATAAACAGATCTAGCAACAGGATTATTGGCTGTCATCTTATTTCTGCTACTGCAAGCCAGAATTAATTTCACTGAAAACAGAATTGTATGGGTGTAGTGTTGGTATAAACAAGGTCAGAATCAAGTTCATAGTTACGATGGTTGGCTTCTTTGACATTTGTTTCTTAATAAAAAGAGATGATTTCCATATTTTCCAGATGATCATGTCTCCCATGACCAGAGATATTAGCAAATGTTCAAAAACATTTTGGGGTCTTCTAATTAAAAATGTCTCAATCCATTTGGTAGTTAGGCACCAGAAAGTGAGAGAGCTACCTGACAATCTGAGCTAGTGACAGCATTGTGGATGAATGACAGAAGCTGGAATGGACATTTATTAACATAAGATATTAAGATAAACATTTCCTTAATTTGTAAGTCATTCTGGGTGGTTGCTGCATGTATTCTAGGTCTCTACCAAGATTGTTTAGTTATACCAGATCACAAGGCAGATCCGTGGGTAGTGAGACACCACAAAGGGCTAAAAATCTGGAAATCTTTGAGTTATGTGTATCAGAAAAGGTAGGACTGCAGACAGCTGGAATTCAGAGGTGCTGTTGTTGGCAAGAGCTGATGTAGATAGGTCACAAAGAATGGAAAGTCTCTCAAGCCATTAAGACCTCAGTTTATTGCAGAAAAGATGAAAAACAGATTTTTTTTCTCCTCAAACATTTTTTTCTTACTTAGAATCATGCATAGACAGTAATTTTATTATTAATAAATAGAATTCTATACTTCACTTGAGGAAGGACACATCCCAGTATAGTGGCAAATGCCACGAGGTAGATGAATGAAGGCATAACTTCTCTATTCCCTTATCTAATATTTACGTTTAACAGTTGAAAACTGGAAATGATTCAGTGATAAAACTTGCATGGGCATATGTAGTAAGAAATTGGAACATTTTACTCTGAACAGTTTCCTACTTTTTTTCACTAAACTACATTTCTCCCACAACTTTGAACAATCATGGAAGTCTCAGGTGATCCATGATGTGCTTTGTTTGTCTTAAGTCAGAAATTGGGACCATTGTTGTATAAAAAGCAAAACAGCTGTGGAGAAGGAGGGAAAATACCAAAGGTGTCAGACACATCATCTCTAAAGAATCCTTTAAACACAAGGCTTACCTTGCCCACGTATTGAGTATCTGGACCTGTGTACTCCTCCAGCAAGAAAAATTGATTCCACATCCAACCACGCTTGGTGCGGTGCAATGTTTTTCCACCATTCTCTGACAATCCTGTTATCCTTTCACTGTGTGAGTGCTTGTTAGTCCTTTTTTGAGATGGCATCATATGAATCACATGAAACATACAGCTCCAAAGCAAAACTGTCAAGAAGGAGTAAGTCCTCATCATTTACAGTGATGCTGTTAGCCTCCACTCCTCTAATAACTCAGCAGAACAAATTTTTCAAATGTTATATTCCTCTTGTAAGTAGGTCCTAGAGGATGAGAAAAGTATTTGAGTAAGTTACAATAATTTTGTTTCCCTAAGGCCCCTATTCCTTAGGGAAACAGGAATACCAATAGCCTAGTGATCGTGAAAATAACCCATGGAAATTACATATAACCATAAAAATAAAGACCAGTTGTATACTGGAACATTTTCTTGAGACAATGACATGCAGGAATTACTCAGAGAGTTTTAAGTCAAGTTCTTTAATGTCTCCTTCATCTTCTTCTATTTCACTCTCTCACACTGTATATAGACATTAATTTAAAACACAATCTGAGTAAAATACTTCTTCATCTGAAAACTTTAGCTACCAGCAGCATCCTAACACAAAGAAACAGCCCAAATAGTAAGAAATCTTCCAACCTAATCTCTCCCAGCTCAGCCTGATGCTATTCTCTCTTACTATCTGTTCAGAATTGTCTGCAACTCTGAATTTTCTGTTACTTCATGGTTAATACAATCCCTTCTTCCCCTTTGCTAGCCCCCAATTGTCCAGAGGATCCGCTTCTGTTTCTGCACAAAGGAACTCATAATATAAGATGAAATTTAAAGTATTAGTTATGCCTTCAACAAATTCCTTATTCAAGAAAGAAAAAATACTTGTTAGATAAGTTTCGGTTCATAGGAATCCTGCTGGGGTTAACAAAATTCTGCATTTGGGACAGAATTCTGCATTTGGAATGCACTGTATTTTTTCCCCTCCTGAATGAGTGGGAATTTTCATGATATAGAATCTTATTGTTATTATTATTTTTCCAAAACCGGCACTGGTATTTTGTGTAGAAGTTTGTAGACAACATTTAATCAAAACCAAAGGTTGTTTGTTTTGTTGTTGTTTTTTTTTTTTTTTTTTAAACCCATACTCTCTATTTGGAGGTAAAACTGAGCTGCCTGATGTCCCAGTCTTTTCTATAACCTGGGTTTTCTGTCAAGCCTGCTTTTGCTTTAGGATATTGTTAGCTGAGCTGTCATTGTATATTACAGAAAGCATAGGAAAACAATTCAGCAGCAAAAGTATCATTTGCTTTGGGAATCCTAGTCCATGAACAGTGATAGTGGCATGAAGCCACAATACCCAGAAATTTTAGAATACTGAAAATTTGAAATTTTAAAAAAATGTACATACCTATCCTTCTTTCTCCCACAACCCAACATTACCAGCAGCTTCTTTCACTTTGGTTTTTTTTAGGGGARGGGAACGCAGCCTTTTTCTGTACAAAAAGATAGAAATTTTTGGAAATAAGATGCTTTTTGTGAAAATTAGTAGTCAGTTGAGAACCAAAACTGTTTAATGGAAAACATTCAGTGAACTGTACTCTAAAGGCCTTAATGATTAAATTGATAGAATTGTGCCATTGTGTGATTTTTTTCTTAAAATGATGATAGTCTGTATGGTCTCAGGATCTTAACTAGCAATCCTGAAGGAGGATCAAAGTCTCAGCATTTTAGTAACTTCAAACAGAGTTTTAGCTGAGCAAGAAGTGAAGGCTTGGAATATTTATTACTTTCTAACACCATGTTCAAAACCAAAAAGAAAACAATTTAATAGGTGTCAAATTTATGCAGAAGATCACGGATATAACACAGGAAAACTCTTATTTTCTTTTACTTCTTTATTTTAATTGAAGAATCAAAGCACAAAGTAAGTTAACTCTATTTGCATAAAATCAAGCATGTACATARATCTTGGCATACATTAGTGGATGTTTTTTCTTTGAATTCTGTAGGTATACTCAAAATCTTTTTTTCTCCCTTGCAATGCTCAATATGTTCCTGTTGCATGCAGAGGGGCAAAGGGGAACTCTTGTGTGGCTAATTTAACAGCAGTAAATTTTGACATTAACTGGAAAATACATTGCGCACATTGTGATCTTGCCTTGTGAATGAAACTTACTGGATACAGATCAAAATAATAAAAAACTCAGCCAATCTTTTACCCATGTCTAAATTTGATGATTCTAATTCCCTCTTTAATATAGACTGGAGTAGTTTTTATCACTGAATAAAACTATTTATCAATGTAGAGCATAAGACATGATCATCCAGATTGTCAAATCCAGCCCACTGCACCATCTGAGGCAGACTGCAGGGCCTCTTCAGACTTTATAAATTAGATCCTGGGTAAGGTATTGTAGAATGAAAGTAAACAGCAACAGGAACTACTTTTGAAAATACTGTACTCAAAAGGCAGATTATCAAGTTTGTCCATTGGCTCTGAAGTCTCACCTCTTCTTGAGATACTCTTGCTTGATGTGTCCTCAAATAGTGCTCTTTCACAGCTGCATTACAACACTTTTTGTTGGACTGTAGTTCAAGAATTCATCTTATATACATTCTGAATGATAACATGTTTAAATATTCTTATTGATCAAATTTTGGATGTGATTGCTCTTGCCTTGTATATGAATGATGTGTTGCTACTTAACTATTCCAATAAATTTTATGGTTTTATATATTTAAGGTCATAACTGATTTATTTCTCTAATTTCTTGGAACTTATCATCTCTTCAGCATTAAAACAAAACAAACCACAAAACAAACAAACAAACAGCCCTGAAAACTACACTTTGGCAAAATTTTAACACATATTGAATCTATGAAACTACTAAAAATCCTAAAAATATATTTTACAAAACCTCTAAACCTTGGAATACTGCTGTGAAAAATAAGTTATCCGAAAATGTCAAACAGTTTAAATTTTCTCTTCAAAATGTCATTATTTCAAAACTTAGACAAATCTAACACTCAGATGATTTAGTCTGGTTTATTTTTACTCTTTTTTGAAACAAGGGGAAGGATAGGGGACATCAATATATTTTCATTTGGCCATTTAGAGAAGTGTGATTGCATGTTCAGTTTTGTGATAATTTCAAATGGAAATGAAATTTCAAATTTCAAATGCTTCAATTTTGCTTTTTCAAAGCTACACATTTTTAATTTTCTGAAATTGTCCTCATTATTTCCTGTCCAAACACTATTTGCCATACCCATTCAAATGCATAAGATGTTTATACTACTCTTTTCTTTGTACCCAAAGAAATATTTCAAGGTGTTATTGGCTTATGCATCTTGTGTCGTATTCAGCTGTTCAGGTCAGTCAGGAGTTGCATTTGGCAGACTCAGAAGGTGTATTTTAATGCTGAAACAAAGGATTCTGGTGTAGTCTAGAAAAGTAATAGCAGCTGTTCAACAGACCACAATGCACTGTGCACAGATGCACTGAGCCTGCTATAAGAAATTATTTCTGTGCAAACACCAATATTTTAGCAGAGTTTTTTTCTTGAGGGAATCTACGTTCCCCTGTTTTATCCCAGCCAGAGCAGAACTTAATCTGAGATTGTTTAAAATGTGTGGTTTTCTGTGTAGTGCTGCCCTCTACTGATTTCCTTGCTAATTAACAGGACTTTACTACTACTGAAAGGAAAGGCAATATCCTTCATATCAAGAAGGTTAAGACTCAGTTTTTGGAATGACAAAAAAAAAAAAAAAAAAAAAAAAAAGTATCCCGTTATTTCCTGCTTTTGATTTTTACAATAGTTGGATGTATTAGGTGTAAAGAGAGAGTTATTAGTCTGGATCAGTCTGGATCTACTGAACATTATGGTAAACATCTAATTTGATTTCTTCTAAGAGGAGCAAAGATCTTAAGTCTGAAACCAGAGAGAATTTTAATGGGTTTTGTTCTAAGTAACTGATCAAAATGATATACGCAATCTCCCTCACTTCACTTCTGCTTCCACCATTTACTCAGTACAAAGGTCAACTTACTGTTCCAGTCAAACAATGGAAAATGGTTTTCTTCCTAGTTGCATTGGAAACTTCTTTTAAGATGAGATATTCATGTATTAAACATTTTAATGCCCCAAATAGTGGAGAACCTGCATTCTTTCCCCACTTTTCAAATCAGAGAATCTGAGTGGAGGCAATAAATATTTTTTTATTTTTACAGTTTGAGGGATCTGTGGTGGTCGCCTAAAACCATTACAGTCTCTCCTTGCAGTAAGAGCTCGGATATCAAAATCCTACAACAGTTCCAGGTAGGTGAATTATCTCTTTATGAAAGACATTATTCTCCTGAGCACATTAGCAACTGGAAAAATGTATCTTCTAAAGTCCTTTTGAATGTAAAATATTCTATTTAGATTCATCAGGTGTAGTGTGAAATAAGACCTGCTGGGATCAATAGCAGCGATTTGTTAGCAATGATGTCAATTTAAATGTTTCTATAGCAATTGCCATGGCAATGTTTTTAATTAGTGCAGCACAGTCACTCACAAGCATGACATGAAGAAAGGCTAACCTTCGGCAACTTGATAATGTATCCCACATTAGTTTGTTTCATTTATTAATAATGAAGTAAAATTATCTTCTAAAAGAAAAAGGCCGTAATGCTCATGTATAGCTAAAAATAGCAGAGGTAACTGCAGCAGCAGTGCTTCATATTGTGCTCACTAATCTTTAAATAGAAAGGATGCAACTGATGTTCAGGATGATCCAAACAATCTGTAAAACTAAAATATGTATTTTAACAGGATATAACAAGTATAAATCTCGAGTAGCCTGCATTTATGGAAATGGTCTCATTGACTTTGGCTGTGTTTCTTTTGAAAACAAAAAATCTGAATTTAGCTTTAATCTACCTAGCCTGAATACTAAGAACAGTGCAGCTGTAGCAACAAAAGGCTGTGCTATAAGCTGCACACTACCACCGATAATACCAAGACTTAGCTAAAGGCTAGGTCTGTGCCACCGTAGGTTAACTTTTATTACTCCCCTAACTAATTAAAGATAGCCCAGGTATGCATAAACATGCTTCCCTCTGACCACAGTGCTCAAATATTCTCTGAGAGCAGTCATCCTACAAACATGAATATAGACTGTGGATGTATCATTGACTTTCAAAAAACAAGCTCCTTTTGCTTTCATCTTCCTAATTTTTTCTTTCCCTCTCCCCTCTTCATAGGTAAAGATGGGGTTGGGGGTAACATTGAAAGGATGAAAACAGCCAATGTGTTGAAACTAGGAGAATCAAGAAAGGTGTTTTCATTTATTTCTATGAGAGCTGATGTAGCTTTTGAGGGATCCCCAGAACTTAAGGGACAGATTTTTGACTGATGAATACCCATTCTTTGAGTACAAGTACTCAGATCCCATTCAGGCACAGAAACGTGGGCCACACTGAAAAAGAAACACTTCCCCACACAGCAGTTCCTGCTGCAAACGTTTTGGAACAGATTTTCAGAACCGCTTTTTGCCCATTGGGTTGCTGATCTGTTCAGTAGTATATACAGTGGAGATCAGCTCAGCTGAAAATTTTGCCAGGAAACAGCTGAAAGAAATTCTTTATATCTGGGACACCAGTGCAGGTTCCCTTAGCTGTATGAGTCAAGGAGTCACACAAATATAAATAAAGTTTTAGGGAATGTGAACTAATAGYAATTTGTATTGGAATGTCTGTTGAATTAATATCTTTAGGCAAATGAATCTATGGTTTGTAGATACTTTATAAGAAATATTTATCTTGCTGTGACAAGAGACAGTTAGCATTTATTTTCGAGTTTTGCCAACGTCCTGGGCATGTACATTGGAGACACTGGTCCAAATTCAACTCAACATGGCTTGAGTCACCCTCTCTATAACACTTACAGTGAGTAAAACCAGTTCCCCAAGTGGGTGGATCTGGCAAGAGAATGTGTTGATTCATGTTTGGACAATCCTCACTGGTAAAGACTCGTGCAGAGACATGGCTATAATTTAAAGCAACTGTCCCTGGGTGGTGAAAATACCACCTACCCTTCTCTGGAGCAAGTCTCTTCCTAGGTGCAGATGAAACTGTTTCTAGACTCTTTCTCCTCCAACCATCCTTCTGTCAGCTAGTGAATGAAGCCTGCAGCACTTCCAACCCATCCCATATACGGGTCTCTCACTTGTTAGGAATGGTATTCAATGAAGCTAAAGAGACATCAGCTCACTGGAGTACAAAAATGAAATGTGTATTTTCACATTAAAAAAAAAAAAAAAGAATATCTTTTTTCTCCAATAATGAATCTTTTTACAGGATCTGTTTTTCATCAACATGAGGGGAAGTAGGAAATATAGCACTTGTAAAACCTTAACGAAAGGCCTTTTGAAGATATTCCTTTGATCTTCAGTATCAATTTTTCTCCACAGGGAACACATTTCACTCTTATCATATAATGAAGCTGCATTATGTGTTTTTATACCACACCTTATTTACAAATGCAACACATTCATCATATTCATGGTTTTTAAAGAATAGCCTTCAGAGACAGGAGGAAAAATAAATGCTGTCATCAAAGCAAAATTCTTCTCTTTGCTTCCCCTTTAAGATTGTCTCAAGTTCTGTCCCTCATAAACTGATTGGCTCTACTTTGATATTGATACCCTGCAATATTTAAGGCATTGTTGTTTGGTTTGGTTTCGGTTTTGTTTTTTTCATAAACAGCATAACCATCTATCTGCCCAATACAAAACAAAACAGTATCTGGAGGTTTTCCAAATGCGTCAATTCTCTTCAGTCTCTCTACATGAAGCAGATGGGATTCACCTATGGCAGCACTGTTAATGATAAGATGTACTTACCAGTTCTCCTGATAACTGGGACTACGTACTTTCACCAAATGCCTTTTTCTTGCTGCTTTGTTATGCAGCAGTCCACTCTGGTCACACAGCTAGGTCCTAATGAAGCAGTCTGAGATCCCACATCAAGTGTCTCCTACCTCTGCATATCTCTTGAGCATTGCATGTACCAGGATGAGAGCTTGCTAAACTTTCCGAGTCTATAGCTTGTACAATGGCCCAAGAGGCTGTTACAAGCCAGAATTTCTCAGAATAAAGACTTCTTCAAACTAATATTTCCCACATTTTTAAAAACCATTAATCTCTTCCATCCTCTTTTTTTTTTTTTTTTTTCTTCTTTTGCTCATGTACATCCAAGTCATTAGAAATTTTGTTCCTATAGAGAAGGATCGTGAAAATCAGACTTAAGTACTGCCTGCAAGGGAATATATATTCACTTCTCTGGACTGGAAAAAATCAGTTGCTGACCAATTAAAGGTAGTTAGCACATTTGGACTGGTAATTGCAGCCTGTTGTTGCTGTTTCCTTCCTGAAGGAACTGAGCAGCTGCTGAATGCTGTCATTTATCAGAGCTCAACCCCCTTTATGCCCTTCTGCTGTCTCCAAGGGGATCACAAAATCAAGAGAAGTCTCATCCTCAGAGCTGAACAGGTCCCTTGCAAGCACAGGAATTTGTGCACAGAAATAGTGCATAGGTTTAACATAATTTTTTGCTATTTGTTATCTCAGTTAATCTGAAAGGAGTCTGATGCAGCTGAGGCTTCAGCCTTTATTTCCATAATCAATACCCTAAAATACCTACAAGTGTAGTTCTACCACTTACAGAAATAATATAGATCTCAGAAATATAAAGTACAATGACTTTCCTTTTTATTATTTCTAGATCTGAATCTCTTCCTTAAAAAAATAAACACCACCCCCTCCAAACAACCAAAAAAGTCCTTCACTTGCATCTCATTTAACTTCATTAATGAAAGACAAATGCAARACATGAACAAATTCTAAATAAGTGTAATAAAGTATTGTTTATTCTGTTAGAATCCTGATAGTCCAAGATGAGGATGTTTTCAACAGCAGACATCCATGATAGTGTATAAGCATGGAGAAGCATATAATGATTTTTCTCCTGTATGTTTTCACAGTCTCCAACTATTAGGTATTTAGTAATCCCCAATAGATCGTCTTTGTCATGACTTTTTCTACTTTTGCTCTGAAAGCAAGTAAGCTTCTAGGAACCACAGCATTCTGCAAGGAGACTCACAGTTTAACAATCTTGTGAAAAGAACTCACTCTGTTTGTTTTTGAACATTGTAACTGACAGCTTCATTAGACAACTACTGTCATTGGAAGCCACAGTAAATAGTCATTCCCTCTTCACTCTTTTTGCCATTGATGAATGTGTAGATTTAAATCAACATCTCCTTCAGTTGTGTCTTTTCCCASATGAAAAGTTCTGGGACTGCCTGCTTAATCATTCCTTGTCTGGAAGCTGTGCCATACTTTTCATTGTACCTGTAGCCCTCCTCTGAATCTCTCCCATTTTTTTGGTGTATCTTTTGAGATTGGAGATCATAATTTGTTGCAATATTCAAGCTGCAGGAGCTTCATGCATATATAGACAACAGCTTAATCACATTCTTTCCTTAATTTCATCATGATACATGGCATTGTTTGCTTTTTTTGACTGCTGCAGAGCTCTGGGCTAATATTTTCCTATTAATATCTATTGTTATATTATGGTGTTATTCCCCAGTGGCAATAGTCAGACTTTACTATTTTAAATGTAAAATCTGGGGTTTACCGCATGTGTGGCTTTACATAATTTCATAACAATTTCACCATCCATCATTCTGGTGTCCACTCACTGTATTGCATAGACTACAACCGTATATGTAGCAAACTATTATAGTTATTAAASCATTGTAAGGCAGAGACTGGTTGGCATGGCAAAGCTCAAATCCATATGGCTAAACTCTCTTCTTCTCTCCCCTGCCTCCCTCCAAAGCAGGGTTACCATGTCCATATCATCTATGAGAAATCACGCTGGGCTTGGTGCTCAAAYACTGTCAGGAATTTTCTGGGAGAGTGCCAGTTGGGACAGGCTAAACTGGTGTTAGGGACTGTAATAACAGTGAAATGGTATGGACAATTACATTGCAAAAGCCAGTTTCCTTGCCAGGTGAAGTATATTAGTATAATCATAGTCATAAGATCCTTTTGCAAGCTTTTGCAAATAAAGCCCTTGGCTTTATTATGCTGAATGTCACTTGCAAAGTTTTTCACCTTGATATTCAAACCTGTTTTCAGTTTATTTATGACTGTGTTGAACAGTGCTGGCCCTAGTATTGATCCCTGTGGAACACTACAACAGACCTTGTTTCAATGTGAAAACTTGCTATTTACTTCTTCCTGCTGGTTCCTGTCACTTAATCAATTACTGATATATGAAGGGACCTTCACTTCTAGTTCATGACTGCTTAAGAGCCTTTAGTGAGTGACCCTGTCAAATGCATTCTAGAAGCACAACTAGATCATATCAAAGAGGTCAAAGCTATCCATATGCTTGATAACTCTTTCAGAGGACTCGAATAGATCTGTGAGGCAGGACTTCCCTTTCCAAAAACTATACTGAATTTTCCCCAGTATGTCATGTGTCTAACAGTTTTATTCTTTATAAGAGTTACTAACAATTTCACTGGTTTGGGCCTCAGACTTTCTCCCTGTGACTTGTCCCTGGTAGAACTGACGCTGTTTTTTAAAAGTTGGCATCACATTTGATACCTTGAAACCCTCAAGTATCAAGGAAGCTGAAGTGAAAAGTTAAAGAAAATAATGAATATTTCAGCAGTTTCATCACTGAGATTTTTAAGATTCCTGATAGTATGCGTGAAGTCGCTGCCATTTACCATGACTTGAAATCCCACTGTACTGAAATTAGATCTTCTGATGAGTTCCTGGTTAAATAAATAAATAAACAAATAAATACATAATCTGGCATTTAATCCTTAAGGGTTTATAATCCTTTCTGTTTTCTCCTGAAAACTGTGACAAATGAACCACAGAACAGTGGGTAGCCATAAGCATAGCACTGATGGTAAAGTTTTTCATGGAACTTCCCAAACAAGTTTTCCGTTTTTAATTATAGCAGTTTGTTAAAATAAAAATATTTCCCCAGCCTCTGATGAAATGACAGAAAGGGTGTCACACAGATACATGGCACTGGATGTTGGGTGTATATGCTGTTCTAGTGGAGCTCCTTTCTGCTATTTGTTTTGTAAGGGTTTATGGTCTCTCCCAAGAGCTAGTAGCCTAGATGTGATCAGTCAAACTCCCTCTGCTGCTTGACAGTCCTGCAGGGAAGTCCAGCAAGAACTCTGATCAGTAGCTCAGAGTTTGGCTTCCATGCTCAATTTCATATTGAAATTTTGATTACTTCAAGTTTTAAAGCCCTCTGGGGAAAGAAATCCTCTAAAAATTAATCTTTTTTTTTTTTTTTCTTTTTTTCCCGGTTGAGGTTTCAAGATTTCCTATAGTATTTCCTGCTGGTCAAATTTCTACCCTTAGTGCAGATTTCATATGTGGTTTATTGTTGCTACCATGATAGGCAACTTCAGAAGACTTCAGACCCATCTGGAACTGCGTTTAAAGATCGGGAAATATGTCATCTGCATATGCATTTAATCATTTAATTGTGCTCTGATGAGACTGCAGTTGTTATTGCTCATACCAACTGTTTTACTATTTGGTTTCTTTGTTTCTAGCAACCAAAGACAGAAATAACTAGTTTATTTCTCTTTAGATACCATTTATCTTTCAAATGACATGTGGTATGTTTCCTTTAGTAAAATCTGAACCAGATTTGAGAGTTTAGTAGTCTATATCTCAGTAAGAATTCCCAGAGCATGCAGATTTTCATGTGATTTATTTGGATTAATTCAAAACACACATAGTACCTTTCAGATAACATTCTGGAATTACCTCCTATATTTTCCTGTCCTTTTCATTAAAAGACAGTAAGAAGCAAAAGATATAACTGCATGAAACCATGTATACAGTTCCAGTTTCAGAGTGAAAAAGGAGTAGAAATATGCCTGAAAAAAGTTGATGTAACAAAGTATTTGCTTTATGTTGTCTGCTCTAAGTATTTTTTGTCTATCTTTGCCCAAAATGACAGGGCATAGTCAAGCTTTAGAACTTTCTCGCATAAACTCAGATGCCCATGACTGTCTCCCTTCCTTCTCGAATTCCTAAAAGATGAAAGAAAAGGGTATATGAGGGACCATAGTTATGTTTGGGCTCCATACTGCTAAGACAACTCATAAAATATCTGGCTTCATAGAAAACAAATTAACTCAATAACATAACAGGAAAAAAGAAAGCGCATAGTTAATCTGTGCATAGGCATGTGTATGTCAGTCACTTTTTTTTGATCTTTTCTTGGTTTATGTAGGAATAGCTATTATACATGAAACAATGCATGAAAGTCATACTTCTCACAAGTGAATTTCCTCCCTTCTTTTTATCTTTGTGATCTTGCAGTCATTATTACAGCCAAATTTTGATGTCACTTTTTAGTAGTATGGCTGGGAGTACACAGTATCAGTTAGTGAAACAGTTTCATTACTACTATAATTAAAGCACACTAAATTGCCTTTTTTCTCCTAGCTCTGAAGAACTGTCATTATACGAACTATCCACAGGCAGTTCTTCATGGAAAAGAATGTACCTTCATCTAAGTCTCATTACTACAATGTTGATTTTAAAATAAACATTTTATAGCTACTAATAAATAGAGTGAATAATAATGATCCAGCATAGTCAAATGAAATTGTCCTATTGCAATTCTGGATGCTGCGAAGGGAAAACATACTGCAATGGCATAATTAAGATGGGTATCATGATACAACAATTTTAAGTTAGTTGATATAAATCCAACTAATTTTTTAATTATACGGCACCACATCTTAATGAATGTTGAGGAATAGCTATTTTTAGTAATAGAAAGTGCTAAACAAAGCCTGTAGAACAATTCATTTACGTATACCTGCCTAACATCCATGTTTTATATAAAGGTAATAAGAAGGCAATAGGAAGTATTTTTGAGTGAAATAAAKTCTGTCTTCTAGCTGACACAGATGAAGTCATTGAATAGTGCTACTGAATTTTTCATGAATATTTKTTGCCAAAAATTTTATTTCTAGTTGTCTCACAGCAGCATACATGGAGATATGGAGAAAATTGAACCTGTTGTGTAATGTAGAACTATGCCTAGTTATTAATGTAGAAGAATGGTGGTATGCCCCCAAAACTTGGGAAAGCAAAATCCAAATTCAGAATTAAATATAACTATATCTATAAAGCCAACATTGTTTGATTATTAGTCTTACATTAGGAAAAAATCTTAAACCATAGGAAGTTAGGCTCTGTCAGGATTCACTATTTTGTGTTGATTGGTACCTTTTTACAGTTTTACTCTTTCCTCACCTTTCCCATCTAATAAAACACCTTTTATTTTACAGGAATGATTTTTTTTCTTCTAAAAATGTTATATGTTTTTTAATTCTTCAAAGGCATTTTCAAAAATTTCCTGAAGTCAATGCATATAAGTCTGTGGACTTTCAGCTAGGTCACAGTTATGCTGAAGATTTTAAAAGAGCAAGCCAAATGATCATTTATTTTATTTTTCACTCACAGTTCCTAATGAAATAATAATAGTGTAGGAACAAAATTTGTTCCTTTCTGTTCACTCGTCCAGAGAGTAAGTTAGCCTAAGTGCTTTCCATCAATCTTCTGTTTATTGTTCTCCTTCATTTTGTATTAACAGCACTGCTAAAATAAGGAGCAATCCATGAGAGAATTTTATGTTCCAGTTTTTATAGCTACTTGATAGACTAATGTTTAACGTATTTCAAAAATATTCTAGCTACAGCCCTAGCTGGGAAATGTATGTCTATTTTTATAGAATGTAGAGATCTGCAATACAATTGCATTTTGCAAGAAACTTACAAAAATCTTGTTTTTATTGGCTGCATTTATCACTGTTAAGCAGGATCTGGGGGAAAAACAGAGAAACTTGTGCTATTTTTTTGGTGTTAAGGACATGAGTTTTCTTATTATTGCATACTAGATATATGCTATCCAAAAGAGGGAGCCATAACATTATACTATATCTTTCCACTTTCTGAGACAGTGAAACTGCATACATTCTTTTATTCCTTTTTCTTAATTGCAATTGTACTTAAGGATGATATTTGCTCTGAGTTTTTTTGGTTTTATATGAATAAGCAATATATCTCAGAACTAGATAATACATGCTAATAATCTTATTGGAGCTGAGTGAAATGGTTGTACTAAAGTCAAATATGCTTAAACAAGAGAAAAACATCCTGTCATAAAAAAAAAAAAGTCGTAGTAATTTATCTTGCTTTTGATTCCACCATATGGTTTTTTACCAATTTTGAGCAAAAAGTTTAATCTCTCTGTACTCTTTTCCCACCTTATGAAATGGAAAATATATTTATAACTATCAAAGAAGAGTGCTTGAAGTATTTGCTAAACATACTTTGATTGCTTGTCTCTGTAAAAAAGTGAGATCAACATAAATTATCACTCTCAGTAAGTTATAAGATGCCCAGTTCTATGAAACCTTTGCTTGGAGGAACACAGTACTCATAAAGATGTTACCCATATTTTGGAAAGCATGGACTGGATTGCCTTCATACCTGAAAGGTCAGTGGACTAGGATGTATCTGAAAGAGTAGAATAGAAAAGTGCAGAGTGATCAATAACACTTGCTTTTTTTTTTTTTTTTTTTTTTTGTAATTTCTTTGGAGCATTCTCTTTGCCTCTTCCTGATAGTTCTGTGTACCACATGGGGTGTCCAGCACACCCCAGTAAGCCTATGTGAGGAGGTACTTTTGGTATTTTTGACATCAGAGGAGCATTGATAGTTGTTTAATGCTTTCTAATATTTTTTAACTAAAGTGTAAAGGTTTGATTTGCCTGTTGCTTTACAAAAAAGCTCTCTTGCTGGTTTGGCTATGAACATATCTCATTATTTGGTAGCGATTTAGTTGGCAGAAAGTAATGTTAATGTTGGTATTATAGACCTATTTCATAAACGAGAAAAGAAAGACCAAGTTAAAACCCTAGAGATGCAAGTCCAAATACAAATTCTGTGGTTGAAAGCACATATGCTCAAATATATATGAAATTATATATGAAACATCTGAAAATACGTTACCGCTGGTATGGAATGTGATTTTTTTAATTGCTTCTGGTATTTTTCTTTCTTATTCTTTCTTATAGTAAAATTAAAAATCATAGCCTAAACACACTATATAATCTAAACCATTGCATCCTTTTTTTTTTTTTTTTTTTTTTTTTAATGAAATGAATGTTGGGTAAGTAAGAAAAGAGGAAGACAAGTGTAGGAAGGGAAAGAGCAAGTGTACCAAGGAAGAGAGGAAAGAGGAGAAGAGAGAGGATACAAACACTTGAGAACAAAAGAGCTGCAGGAAAGGAGGATAAGTGATCTTCAGAGAAGTGTATAAAGTTAAATGTGATCATTCCGTTTATAGCATATATTTGTTAGATAAAGTCTGGCTATCCGTTAGAATCACTGTTTGCAGTTGCTTAGTTCAAGTAAAATGGATCTGACTTTTTCAGAGCTGCTGAGTATCAGCAGGTCCAGGAATTAAACTAATTTTATAAATGCTCAGCAACTCTGAAAACAGTTTATGTTACCCTGGGTCTATTGTTTCATTTATTTTGAGATCCTAAACTTTTCTGTCCCTAGCTTTTTCCTCACTTGAGACATATGTAATAGTAGTACTTTCTCCATGTGTTTTAAGAGCCTCTGCTACTTTTTGCAGAACTTCAAAGATACACATGTTTGGGAATAAGCATTGTTCACAGAAATCAGTATTTACCACAGTGGTATCTGAAGTCACCTAACAGTTTCTACTGCAATATAATATACAGATATAGGTAAGTTTTAGGAAAACCTCTCTGTTATTGGGTTTATGATAAATTTTAAGAGTGACTCCAGTGCAAAGTAGACAAGCAGGACTGCAGGTTTTTTTGACAAAAGCAATCAACTGAATAAAGTACAACAGAATAAACATTCCACCTTAAAATATTTTAGCTGAACAAAACATCTAGGCAGTTTCTTCTTCACTCTGAAATTCTTTAGATGGTTTTTGCTTATCGTATCTCTATCACGTAAGGTCAATCCAGCCTCTGATGTGCCTTGTTGGAACAGCTTGAGACTTGCCCTCCCAATAATTTGCTCCAAAAATACATTTGAACTCAAAACTTGAAAAAAATAGAAGATTGTTTACAGCTATTTATGTTCAACAAATTGTTATTGTTTAAGAGTTGTTCACCTTTCATAATTTAATCTCATTACCAGTATTTTTCCAAATTTTCTGTTAAAGAGAACTTTAGTCGGTACTTTTTAAGATTTATGCTTTTCAGTTTTAGTATCAATATTTCATGAGCTTTTATTATATTGCCTCACAATATGTAAACAGCTTTCCACTTCACCACTTCTGTTGTGACATGGTATGCTTTAGTAGTTAATATGAAATAATAAAACCACTTTAATTATTGAAGGCCTTGTTATCTAATACGAAATGAAATACTTTATCTTAACTTCCAGATTGAACCCCCCTCCCACTTCTGTTATAATGAAAGTTAGTAATTTTGCACAGAAGTTAATTTCATAAAATAATAAAAAAAAATACTATCAGCTGCCATTAAGTCATCATAAAAGAAATTATGAGCTTGAGGTTAAACCTATTTCTTGATCTTTAGTTTTCCCTTTTGGTCTTGATGAATATATAAGAAAATATATTTGTTAACACCAGCTTGTGAGTGTTGAAATTATAACAAACAATGCATTGAAAAATAYACTATATGTGAAACTCTCCTCATTTGGATGTGAGCCTTGTGAATGTAATTAAAAATAAAAGTGCTTACTCCAGCCTATTTTTACTTTCTGTTTACCCTGTTGGCATTTGAAACTACATTCATGTTTTCTCCAGTTAAAGTTCTTTTATGTGCCACCAGGCTTACTTTGAATACTCCATTACCAAGTCAAAAACATTCATACTTTCAATTTATTGTTTTGTTTTAATCATGTAAGTCCTATGTCATACAGTGAATTACAATTAATACTTAATTACCGTTTGATTTTAACACAGGTTGTATCTGCACGTACACTAAAAAAGGTGGTCTTAAGAATTTAGGTAGTTACTTCATAGTTGGAATTCCCAATTTCTGGTGATTTCTGTATGACACATACAACTATAATTTTGTTTTATCTTTTTCTTTCTGAAAGCCAATGTATTCCAGATTTTTCTGATGTGTTTATTTCCGTATCATCTTTATTTTGGCATGCATTCAAAGCTTAAGTGTGGGCAAGGCAGTCTTTATTTCCATTCTTCTTTCCTCCATCACTTACACAGGACATTATTTCAGTAAGCAATCTTTGTAGGTGTTTTTTTTTTCTCTTTCCTACATGCACTGTATTTGCTCTGCTCAGATGTGCATAATATTGTTCACACTTTTTGCTGTTCTAGTGTTTGAAGGAAATTTTAGAACTTTCTTCTAAGCCATGTAAACCAGTAAAAAGATTCTGCTAACTTCAGTGGCTTACAGTTAGGGTTTCGTGGCACTTCTTTAGTTTTTCTGCTTTTTGTCTGGCATTAGTCACTTAGTGTCTGTCTTTTAATGAAATTTTCTTTGATGATACATATATATTAATGCCTTCTAAAGCAATGGCTTCTTCAACATGTATTACTAATGTATACTTTTGATTTTTATTTTTTAAACCAAAGATTTCTTAGCCCTGTGTATAATTTTAAAATCTGTACTGCATGTTTATCTATTATTCTAATTATGCAGTACTCAAGTATAACTGTTTATTTTATCTAATAAAAGGATTTATTACTTTTATGAGCAATAAGTTCACAGTATTCTATTTATCCCATTTTAAGATATACTGAAATTATATTTCAATCCCATTTTGACAGCTGAACAAGCTATAGTTACCCTTTCTCTCCCAGCCTGTGCAGAAAGAAACCTCTTTAAACTATCTGGATTTTCCTCTAACTTTATCCTCTGGTGTATCAGAAATCAGTATTTGTCGGCATTTTGCAATACTGTTTCCTCTGACATTTACCTTGCAAGGAACATGGAGTTATTCCACTTATTTGTTTGAATACTGATGACTTATTTGCAGAAGATAATGCCTTTTTTAAAATAATTATCCAAATAATTTTTTTCACATATTGTAYATATCTAGCTGCTCACATTGTATTCACGTGTATATTATACAAGTTAATGTGGATGCCTCACACATACCAACCCCTGTGCAGGAGGAAGGGCGTGAAGAGGCTGGAAAGAAAAAATTCTTATCATTTAACATTAGTCCTGATTACACAATAGTTGACCATTTCCCCAGTGGTTTGGTTGCTATTGCCCAGCCTGCGGGCTCTGGTGTGGGTCATGCCCTTCCAGCGTTCCTGAGCAAGCTGGTGCTCAGCTGCCTAGCGAATTCTGCCCTTTCTGTCCCTTTGCAGCTTTCAGGTCCTCTGCTCTGCTTATTAATGACCGTGACAGTATTTCCTCCCTTTATAAAGATTGAAACTAAATGTTACCGATGTCCATGGGAATATTCAGCTAGAAAATATTGAGCTTTCCATCAGAAATGTGTGCACTTCTGTTGTTTACCTGGAGCTTATACTTAAYTGCTTTGATAGAACACTTTGAAATACTTTCTCGTAATTACTGAGTGGTAATTGGTAATTTCTGAGGGGCATCACATGAATACCAATTTACTTGGTCTCTAATACAACACTGATATTCTTTCAGTTCAGTCATAGTGAGATAGAACCATATCGTTACAAAGATATTACATGAGATGCGCTAATATTATTCGTATAATTTTCTCATGTTCTGGTATTTCTTCTTTAAGATTTAATTTCGGTATTTTATTCTGTGCTCAATGAGAAAACCTGTTACTCAAGTTAATGTACTTTTTTTTTTTACAGAACAGTAAGCTATGACTGTTTATACTCTCCTGTTGTAGCAGTAATTTAACAGGACTTCAAATTCAGTAGTAAAATTATTTGTTAATTATGTCAGCTAAAGTCGAAGAAAAACCTTGAACTTAAGCAATGCAGACTTACATCCATGCAAGTTTCTGAACTTGTTAATAACATACTAAAACTAGAATGGTTAAAACTTCTCATTTTTAAAACTGCATTGTCTGTGCCTTCCTGTCTATTCTCTTGCCCTTCAGATTTATTAATGATATCAAAATCACAACAAAGTATGAATAAAAAATTCTCCACTCTCAAGTTCTTTCACAACCTCTCCCTTTGTGTGCCTCCAGTATTTACAGTATATGAACACAAGGTTACTTAGGCCACATATCTTCTTTTATAAACCTCAAATCTGTTGAAAATGCAGTAGACAAATATTCTAAGTTGTTTCCTTTTTGTTTACTACGGTTTACAGACACTATAAATATCTTCCATCAAGAAAGTGGGATTCTGTATGACAAATTTAAACCTGCTTGCAATCGGCATACGTATTTTTTTGTATGGGTCTTTTAGAAATAGGCTCCTTAAAAGTCTGCAGACTCACAGGGTAAAAACCACTCACTTAAAACAGTGTATCCCTAGTGAGCAGGATAGAGTTGTGTTGTTCTGTSAGAACTGGGTTCAGTGTCTTTAATTTACAAATGGTAAACTGACTTTCATTTAAGTAATAGGCAACATTTTCCATGTTGGGGGAATGCAGAAATATTATTAATATTTCTATAAGTTAATTATTACAATTTTTACCAGGCAGTCACTGTCAGTGGACATAAATATGATAGAAGAGCATATAACTAGCAGGTGGCCTGATCAATGACTGCCCTAATAAGATGACAAACTACAGATGTCCAGTGATGTTGGTGCATGAACTTAGGCCAGGTCGGATCCTATGTTTTAGTCCAGTCCCTGGCCTTTCCTGGAAGTGTCTTAATGACGGAGTACAGAGGGTGATTAGTGATTGTTAAGACCTTCTGAATCTTTCATTGTTTGAATATCAATAAAGTGTTAAGACAAACATGAAGGTGTCATTAATTCTTTTGGACAAGAGGTCAGTGAGACTTTGAGTGGGGGGAAGGATCTTTTCCCCCACTTGTTAAACCAGTTTGGTCTCCAGAGCAAAGGAAAAGGACTTTTTCACTGAGACATCACCCCATGGTGGAGAGCACCACCCTCTTTTTCCTCGCTTCCCTCAGAATGAGGACCACTTAGAAACCTCTGTCCCTACCATTGTCCTCTCTTCAAACTGGCAGGTCTTTCTGACCCCACAAAACTCAATAGTCCTCCAGCTCAAACCACAAGAAGGACACAGCAAAGCCAGTTGCTTCAGAAGGCAGTGAGGCCAGGCACTAGGGAGGGGTACAGAGTATGAGAAGAAATAAGTGTTGGAAATGTTATCATACTGCTGTCATTCTGGCAGATAATAATTTTGGTAATTGGCATCATGTAAATTAAGATTCTGCTGGGACCTTGAGGTATTCTTGCTCACTAGCAGATGAACTCTATGAAATTATAATGCACCTGAGTCTCACAAGTAAGTCAACTCCAACTTTTTAATTACACTAGTTTATGCCCATAAATACAAATATATACATATGTAAAGAATATGTAAGTTCTTACATTTAAATATTGACATTTTTTACACTGATTATATTTAAATTTCTTTCACATGTAATTTCATACAACTGTGGACAATAAACCAAATGAACACTGACTGATACTTCTTATTAAATTCTCAGTGAGATAAACTGCAAGTTTTAACATCTATTCCTACCACTAATGAATATGGCTAGCAAAGTATTAAGATATATCAATACTCAGACACAACAGTTTAACATACCATATGGTAACATTCTACTTCCTGAGGGAAAAAAAATTTACAATACATGTTGCCTCCAAAGATGAACACCATTATATTTCAGAGCAAATAACAGTTCTTAATCTTTTGAATGAGATAGGTCCTGTTGTTTTGTCACCCGCACCTGAGAAAACAATTGTTTGTAAATGGAGGTGGTAGTTTTGTCCTATGACTACCTTTTTATTTAAATCTTAACATCTACAGTTCTATTTTTTATAAATAGGATAAGAAATTTTGAATGCTCTGTGGCAAGCCTGGAAACCTTATACTTCATTCTGAGTGCCTTAGAATTAATCACCACAGACTACCTGGAAAGGAGAGAGAACACGTCTGTATCTTCCTTGTCCTTCCTGTCCTTCAGATACCTCATAGTGGCCACTGGGATGGAAATTTCTGTTTAAAAGGAGCAAGCTCACACCACTTGGCCTGTCCATTGTCAGGATAATGCTAAACTTCAGGAGCAATTAAGTAAAGTAGGAATGAGAAGTCAACTTTGTATTTGCATTGTAAAGGGACATTTAAATGAAAGTTGTCAGAGGTATCGCTTTGTCTACCTTGGCTTGATCATTTAGATGACCATACAGTAAGKTTGAAGATATTCCAAAAACTGCATTATAGCAACAAGATTCCAGGTTTCCTGAATCTTCTCCCCTTGAGGTGAGAAACAGTGAGACAAGCTGAAAACATCATTTTGAAATAGTCACTTAAATTTTCTGAAGGTAGGAATTTTGTCAATACATGTAATCAGGTAGAAATTGTATGGGTATTAGAGTAAATACAGAGGCTTCACTGAAAGTCATGCCATATGATTGTATTAAGGTGGTTTAGTCATCAGTTCCTTTTCCAGGGAATTCTTGCCCCAGTACAAAGTTATTGAATGAAGCGGAAATTGTTTCCTGAAAATCTTGAAAGAACAAGCTGAGGCTGACTGGACGGTGGACCCTGGGAACTACTCTGTGCCTGGTACGATCATGGAACAGATCCTCCTGGAAGACATGTCAAAACATATGGAAGGCAGGGAGGTGATTAGAGGCAGACCGCATGGTTTCACCAAGGGCAAATCCTGCCTGACTAATCTAGTGGCCTTGTATGATGGACTGATTGCATCAGTGGACAAGGACCTACAGATGTTATCTACCTGGACTTCTGTAAAGTCCTTTGATATGATCCCTCACAACATTCTTGCTGCTAAATTGGAGACATACAGGTTTGATGGATGGACTGTTAGATGGATAAGGAATCGGCTGGATGGCCATGTCCAAAGAGTTACAGTCCATGGCTCAATGTCCAAGTGGAAACCAGTAATGAGTGGTGTCCCTCAAGGGTCCRTATTGGGACCAGTACTATTTAATGTCTTCATTAACGACACAGACAGTGGGATTGAGTGCACCCTTGGCGAGTTTGACACCAAGCTGAATGGTGCAGTTGATACTCTTGAAGGAAGGGATGCCATCCAGAGGGAGCTTGACAGGCTTGAGGAATGGAYCCATGTGAATCTCATGAAGTTCAACAAGGCCAAGTGCAAGGTCCTGTACCTGGGTTGGCGCAATCCCCAGTATCACTACAGACTGGGGGATGAAGGGATTGAGAGCAGCCCTGTGGAGAAGGACTTGGGGATACTGGTGGATGAAAAGTTGGACATGAGCCACCGACTTTAAACTGAAAGAGTTTAGTTTGGACAAAAGGAAGAACTATTTTACAGWGAAGGTGGTGAGACACTGGAACAGGTTGCCTAGAGAGGTTGTGGATGCCCCATCATTGGAAGTGTTCAAGGTGAGGTTGGACAGGGCTTTGAGCAACCTGACCTAGTGAAAGATGTCCCTGCCCATGGCAGTGGAGTTGAACTAGATGACCTTTAAATATCCCTTCTGACCCAAACCATTCTATGATTCTATGATTGACGGTGCAGGCAGAGCAGCTGTTTTGCTGTGTTTTCCTCTGGTATTTACCGGTCTCGGTCTGCTGTTAAAGAATAGAAACTTGAAGTGCCCTGAAGAGTTTTCCTCCACTCAGAGCACATAAGCATCTTATCTTAAATGATGTTGGCTAGAATATATACCACTGGATACCTTACAATGCAGTACATGCATGGCTTTCATGACACTGATGCTGTGCATGTAAAAAAAATATATATACATATGTCTATGTTGATATCATTACAGATATATGTATATAGAGATCTCTAGATCTCTTTATCTCTGTCATCCCTACCTCTAAAATGATATCAATACCCATACAGATATAGACATAGATACGTGTCTGCACATACACATGTGTGTGTGTTTTCACCACAAGCAATGAAATTACATGGGGTTACTCAATGTGTGTTTCTGCCCTGGCTTTGTATTGTTTGGGACCCCCACGTGTAGTCTTAGGAAAGTTCCCAGTGACGTGCATGGGACATAGCTACTGTTTCAAACTACCTGTACTTTCAGAAAAATATCACTTCAATAGTTATCCTGAATTTATACAATTTTCTGCCAGTTAAAAGTAGTTAAATTCTTTTTGAATAGAAGTTGAGATCCTTCTTATGTCATGGGACCAGGAACTTTAATCCCGTGCTGGTTAATCCTTAAGACCCATTTTAGTTCTGTTCAACACTCAAGCTGTGAATATATGCTGCTCCTAATGTGTTACACACACAGATCTGTACACAAAATACACAAGAACTATCTGGTCTCATCTACAATTTTTAGGAAATTTTCAGATGTATATTTTCTTTGAAACCATCATTTATATATTACTTGCTACCAAGTACATCTCTTGAGTAATCAAAGGTAACTACGGTCTTGTGTCTGTGTATAGCAGTGCAGTTCACTAGTTAATCAAACAAATGCTTAGTAAACATAATCCTTAAATTAAATAGTTTAAAAAATATATTTGTTCTACCTATAGGCCTTTAGTTTTGGGAAAGTATTATGAACTAGAATCTGAACTTGTTGGGGAGAGAAAAAACATAGAGGAGTTTTGTATATTTAAGAAGTTTATTCTTTGTGGATCTATATTGTAGGGGGCTCTTAGACAAATTTGCTCTAAAAGGTAAATGTGAGTTGCATGACTGTAAAGTCAAATGGCAAATAAATAATTAGCATGAGTACCATTGGCAGGAGAGCTAAATCTTTCCTTCTAGCAGTGCCAACAGTTATGTTTCTGAATATGCAACACTAGGTACATTCCTAAACCATTATCTATTAGATTCAACCCTTTCAGATCTATGTCAGACAGTATGAATGAGCATCTTTTATTTTACTTTTTGTTTCTTTTTCTGCCAAAAACCTCAATCTATGGCACAGGCTAACCACTTCCTAATTTACTCCCCTTTTTGACTTCCCTAGTGCTATTTTTCCCTTTCCTGAATGAAAGCTCCAGGGAAATGTTCTCAATTAGTAGGTTTTTTGGCCACTTGTAGCTGAGAGCAGCTGTACCAACTTTTTGGAGAGTTTCTTCTCTTTAATTGCCTTAAAAAGTAGTTAGAAGTACATTAAATACGTGACATATACTTTTCTGTTTTGAAAGTCCTGTTGTTTGCTGCAAGGATGGTTTGCCATCATGAGTAGTGAGGATTTTTCAGTAGGACTATGACTGGAAGAGCAGGCAGCACCAAAAGCTTGGATTTTATTAAAATGTGAAAAATGTTATTAAAACATTACAAAACCCTTACTTGAAATGATATGTGAGTTCTCAGCCTTGATACTGCTGCTCCTCCTCCTCCTCTTCCTCCTCTTCCTCCTCCTCCTACTACTAAGCAAAGAATGATACCTATCTTCAATATCATAGATCAAGAAGTTCTATCTCCATGAAGGAAAATGAAGAGACTAATTAATTTTCTTTAGAACACAAGGGGTTTTACATAGTATCTCACCCCTAGAAAAGATATAAATGCAATCCAAAAATGTGTCTTGATTAGGAAAGAAGATATGTATCAAACAAATTTAAAACCATTAGGAGCAAGATCTGGCTCAATTGCTGGTAATCCATGGGATGCAGATAACAGCAAGGAATRAAGAAGGAATGAAGAACCTACCTTAATTTTAAAATAGATTTTCATTTTTCAACAAGTCTGAATTCTCATTAGAGGTGAAATTTCCTTTTACATTTGGGAAACAAATGTAAGGATTATTGCAAATCTTGCAGGAAATGAGAAAATATTTTCTGTAACATAATATTTTTATTTTTACTCTGAGGAAAATATATATTTTGATCAGATACAATCATTATAAAAACACAGATTCAGCACTCATTTTTACTCTGGGTAAGGGAAATGCACAAAAGCAATTTCACTGGCTTCAGTGGGACTAGTCTTATTGCAAAATGTTAGTCATTCTGAATAGGATTTCCAGAATGTGGCACAAGGACAAACAGCTCTCCTGGCAAATAATTTAAACAACTACAAGAATTTCCTTTTGAAATAACTATGTTCTCCTGATTTATTTTTTTTCTGTTACTACACAGGCAGAATCATTTCCATGACATTTCCCAAAACCAGCACCTATGCCTTGAAAATCAGAAGAAAGAACTTGTTTACGTTAGTTTCCCACTACAAAACTTGATATTTAAATCCATTGCTATGAAGTATTATGATAAAGAATAATGCAAATCATGTGAAAGTATTATGATAAACAACAAAGCAAGCAGGCAAACAAATTCAGCCAGAATGTAGCACTGCAAATTTAAGCAATCCCATTTTAATCTATTACTTTTTTAAATATTTTATCAGTCTTCTAACAATTTGCCTGAACTATGCTTGGGTTTATGTCTGTATACATATACATGTATGAATGTGTGTATATGTATATATATGAGGAATTCTGTTCATGAACTGGGGCTATTTTGATTTGTTAAATTCAGGTGTGAGTAGTTTACTGATACCTTCTAACCATATATAACCCATAACTGCTGGATTTTAAAATGTTAATTTTCATTTGTACTATGCCTACTCTTCCTTTCAAAACAGAAGTAATGGGATTAACTTCATCCTTATCCCCAACTCACACCTTTTTCACTTTACCTCTTTGTCATCTCCTCAGGAGCAAATATTGAATGATGGAATGCAGAGGAAATAAAGAACAATTATTTTGGTAAGATCTTCAGCTGAGGATGTTAGATCATTATACTTTTTAAATTTTCTTTATTAAACACTCTTATACAGCCTGATGTTTTATTGAATACTTTTTTAATAGGTGCCAAAATATAAATGTCAAATTCTGCACCACCGATTATCAATGCAATTGATCATCATTTTCTGAAAGTAATGGCTAAATCTAATAATATCTGTATATATTGCCAGATAGGCTTGTATACATTATTAATTGTTTTCAGTTGAACTATTAAAAATACGCAAATTGAGATTATCTCCTTATGAGAGTTGTGTAGTTTGTCTAAAATGATGGAAAGGCCTGCTGTTTTCATCCCCAAAACATAAAAGCATCATCTACAATTTTCTCTATTTCACAGAATCTTTTCTTGCATATCATTTATAAAGAGCATGTTTTGAATTTGGAAAAGTAATTTAGTAGCTCTTTCTCAACATACTTATATACAATGGGAAAATGCTTTCAGTATTTTTTGAAAATTGGAGTCTCTAAACAGTGACATGCATGGCCCAACACTGTAATATTCTTCCAGGCAGAATTTGCATGAAGCTGGTTGTTATTTCCCTTGACTAGGGTTTGTGAGGACAAAGCAACCTGAACACCATTTAGTGCCTAGAAAATTTGTACTTACATAAACCTCTCTGACATTTGCATTTTCATATCAGGAGATTCTAAAATGAAAGTTATGTTTGTATGAATCTAATGTGATGTTGTCTGGGTGTTGTTATTACTCTTACTACTAAAAGGTGTGAAGTTTAAATATAGAAATTTGCATTTAACTGGCAAAGAAATATACTGGCCATTACTTGAGGCATTCCATTTTGCAGTTACAGGAATATATTTCCAGAGAAACATTTGTGGCTGTTTATGGTGTTATTTAAGTATTCAAGGCATATTTATTTTTATGTATATTGGTGCATTCATACGGAGAAATTGGAGGACTGGGAAAGCAGAGGCCTCATTCTACCCCTGGCTCTGACATTGAGCTGCTCATTAACTGAGACCAAGTCAATTCAACTCTCTGTGCAGTAATCTCTGTGTATGGGATAAGGACAATGCCACTCATCTCCTTTTCTAATCTTTCCAAGATTGCGGAATGAAGATTATAAATAACGTACTTCACTTCCTATCTTTCTATAATTACATTACATACTATGCATTGAAACATTATTTCTTCCTAAAACATAATCTTTTTAGAGCTTTCTTGTAACTGCAGTATATATCCAGTATTTTCCCTTTTCCCCTGAAATTACTAACAGCATTTTCCTTTAAGTAACCAACGCCCAGTTTCCCTGGGATTTTGCACTGCAAACACATAGTGTGATCTGATCAAGATATGTCTCTCCTGTTCAGTCATGCTCACCAAGTAGGCCTCAATGCCACTGGGTTTTTTTTATCATGATCMGTCACTGAAAGTCAGGATGGTAACTTGCCTTTTGCCATTCAGCAATTTCTTATTTGTTTAAAAGGCAAAAGGAGAAAGTTATTAAAATGACGCTTGACTGCTTTTACAAAGATTCTTCTTGTTCATAGCTGAGAATCATTTCCCTTTGCTTTATTTTCCTTCTCCTCCCACCCCCTTTCAGCGAAATTTTGGATTTATTCCTACAAATGACTTTTTATAAACTCTCTCACTCACATGTAGAATGCAGTTAGCATTCACTCAGACGTTCCTATTCATGTTCAAATATTTGTGCTTCTGCAGATAGCATTTGCATGCAACACCTGCTGCAAGCCTTAGAAATTCAGAAGGCATTCTGATATGAGTGGRAGAGACATTTTTGTCTAGGCTTTTGGTCCAGTTGCCTTCTGCAGTTAAATAGCACTGACTGCATGAAAGAAACACATAAAATTATATGTCTACATTGTCTTATATCCAGGTCTACATAGCCCAGTTTTCTTATATGCACAAGATTTGTGAAGGAGTTGGGAGAATTTTTAAACGGTGGTCATTATTGAGTTTTGATTTTCAGTGAGGTCTTGCTGTATCTCCAGAACAGTTTGCAAAATTGGAGAAGAAAGAGAGGGAGGAAGAAAAGGAGAACAGTTCTGTGTTTCTGTTTACCTCTGAAAATAGGTGCAAGATTCTGTGTGTGTGTATTACCCCATAATAAATGAAAATTCTGGAGTAATAAGTGTTCTTTCATGTGTCCTGTTATCATCAGGCTTTGGACAGCCAACAGGAGACGTCAGTCTACCTTGTTTTATCTGCTGAACAAACTTGTCCGCAGAGGAAATTATCAGTCCCGTTACTTTCTGGCTTTACTTCTCAACACTTCTGCCAGTAGATTCCCTGCAACCCGTGTTGTGCAGCTTCAGAAACCATGTCCTGATGCCAGGGCATAACCGAATGTCAGAATTAAGTTGTACAGTTCTTTCTGCAGCACTGTGTGTGATAACATTTAAACTAGTGGATTTAGGTTATTACATTTTGTTTGGCAGATAAGTCAGGGAATGAAATCATCCTCATTGGCTGATCCAATGATGAGAGGGTGTCTCTGCCAATGCCATGCAACTGCCGCTGAGATCAGCATGCTTGTGGAGCAGCATCCAGGTGAGGGGAGAGCGCAGATCCCTGCGAATGGGCTGCTGTCCGGAGGGGAGGACAGCCTTTTTGGAATGGTCACTTCTGCAGACAAGTGTGAAAATGCTGAAAGCCTGAAGCACTTTTACCATGGAGCTGTACAAAGCATACGGCAGAGCTGTTTCTCTCCACATTTTCTCTCCAAACTGCTTTTTGTGTTTAGGTGAGATGTACTGGTTACTTATGCAACATAATTTTTCATAATAATGGCTGCAAGACAGCCTCTGAAATGAAATACTTTACTTTGTTCATACAAATAAACCTACGAAAAACTTTGGTTGTTGAAATCACCCCAACAAGTTTAAAAAGACTTGACAACTATTTTAGGTACAAGTTTAGTATGTAGTACTGATACAGCTACATTTCTTCATTTAAAATTAATCTTGTTTATCTAACTTAAAAAAAACAAAACAAGAATTATTTCTTTCATAGGCATTTGATTGTATAACCTGACCTTGTAAAAGTTTTATATTTTTGCTAATAGAAAATCACATTAGCTGTAAACATATTTAATTCTACCTTGAATTTATATTATTACATAGTGAAGGAAAAATGGCAGGACAATGTATTTTACCTGTCAAATTGACATATAGATAATAGTACACATTTTTTAAAACTAACATAGTTCTTCTATAGAGTTCTTAATAATCATAGAAAAAATATAACACATGACTTCTAAATATTTAATAAGTCCATTCTCACTTTTTGCAATAGAAGTTAACATTTCAGATGTAGAAAATGACTTGGAAACAATGATTTTTAAAGATCTGTCATTACCAATTCCTATCATTACCACCAATATTATTTATTAAACAAAGCTTTTGATCCAATTAGTGAAACTATTGTAAGTATTACACTTGCCTTTTTATCCTTATCATATTATATATTGGGATATTTGTCCTTATCCTGAGAAATTAGTGTAGTACTCAGCAATGAAGCATAATCCTGCTGTGATTTAAGTAAAATATGAGTTTTGTCACTGACTTTAATCAGAGCAAGACTGATACATTTGTTGTAAAGTTGTCTACTGAAAATGGAAATTATCCTAAGAAAATACCATTCTATTTTCTGACCTACTACTTAAATTTGTGAGAAAGTGAGTAGCTACTGTATGCACATTGCCATACAACTGCAAGGATTATCGATTTCTTTATAGTTCATATGCATCATTCTTTGTTTGAAGCTCATACAGTGAAATTGAATGGATGTAACTGCACATCTCTTGCATGTGAAAAGAAAAAGCAAAATATCATTCATTGGGCAATTGCTTTCTGCTGGTTACTTCAAAATCAAGTGGTCAGTTGGACCTTTTATGCTTTCTGCCTTGCGTTCTGTGCTAGTCTCTGATTATACATATTAGGTTGATAAGGATGTTTGGTAGTACTTCTGGAAAACAGCCTTACACTTTAAGCCTGTTGACTTTGACTTACTGTTATRAATATCCAAAGGGATATTTCCCCTCAGCTCTCAATCTTTCTGAACCCCGAGTTGCCACTTCCCCCTGTAATACATATAAAAAAAATACTAATTTTGCTACTCCCACTAAAGAAAAACAAAACAAAGCATCGGTACTTCATTCTTATTAGTAGTAAAGACCTCCTTTTTCATCCTTCTTAACTGGGTTTGTTTTGATTAGATGTTTTTGATAAAGACAAATGTGAAAGAAAGAAAAGGAAGATAGCTTCTATCTGGACAGGTGAAAAAGCATCCTGCACAGAAGTTAGGCTATATTGTTACTGCTATATTGCAGTAAAAACTGAATAATGTCTAATAGTATTGCCAAATAGCATACACATTGATAGCTTTCTAATATGCAGAAGCAGTTGTCATATATACAGCAACAGAAGTTTAGATTTCAGCAATTTAGTACAATTATTTTCTTTCTGAGCTGTATGAAAAAAATCTCCCTAAAGTACTCTGCCGACCCTGCCCCTCGCCCCCAAAAACTATCTGTAAGGCATCTTTAACATTTTGGACACCTTTTAAGAAGGCATCTGCTCTTTTGCTGTCAGCAATTTCAATGCTAAAGAAAGTTAATCTACTCACCGTGTCTGCCAGCGTGAGCCTAGCTCTGTCCGTCCAGTGCGGTTTCTCTACCTGCTTCCTCCCTTCTGCCTGTTACTGTATCTCCAGCGCTGTATGTACTTGCGTCTAACTAGAGCTGCCTCTCTCCCAGCATCACTTTTAAGTCAGGCAGGCAGGGAGCTGAAGCCAAAGAGACTCTCTATCTGATTGGTTTCCATTCAGTGCCCCTGATTAATAAGAAACATCCCTCACTGAGAGAGATGTTGCTGCTGATAGAGCCGCAGTGCTCAACATGAGAAGATTTGGGGCTGGGGCGGGGGGGGTGGGGGGAACAGGATGCCGGCTTTGCCAGCCATACAGTGATTTGCAAGTGAATGCAGTGGGAGGGTTTAGAGAGGAGGGCTTTGTTAAGGACCCTTTTATTAACTGAGGTTTAAATACAGAGACTCATGCTACCAGCTCAGTTTGATCTGCTTTCAGTTTTAATAATAAGGGTAAAGGCATGCCCATAACCTGTCAATTATGTGGAGAAAAATTTACTCTAATTATCTACATTAGCAATACAGTGCTATTTGTGCACATACTCATTGAAGAATGCAAAATTATCCTGTAACACTACAGTGACAATTTATTTTAAGTTGAAAGAACGCAAGGTGTGGGAGATTTCCCCCTGTACTCAATAGGTTTACAGCACTAGTGTCACTTATAGCTATTGATAATGATGGGCTTGTCACTGTACCTGAAAGGGAACATAATACGAAGTTGCAAAGGATGTTTTGGGAATTGTGGCTAATAATGCTCACGTCGTTCACAGAAATATATGGTTTTGCCAGCAACAGTAATGAATTTCCTCTTTCCTGGTGCAGCCTGTGTGGATACAAGTAATCGCTGCTCCCTACTATGTCACTAGATGTGCAATATTGCACAATATTGTGGTTTGGTTGAACTAGCATTTTCAACTGAGCATAAGATGTTGCCTGTTAAAATGGGAGAAATGGACTATCATAAGTTCTGGTATTGGATCTGCTATTTCTGCATTTTTGTGGGTTTCTGGGTACTAATCACTATTTCAGCCACTGACATAAGATAAACATTTGCAACGGGACTTCTAGGAACTGGTACTTTACAATCACTTTCTGTACCAACAAACTCTGAAGATAGCTTTCGTTGGATGTCTGTTGTGGGCACCAATAGGATAATATGAAACGCTGCAAAGTGTAGTTCTCTTGTTGGGCTTTTAGCACAACTAATTTAGTACCAACATTTCCTCTTAGAAAGATGGATCATGAGGCTAGATTCTAATTATGAAATATCATTAGGGCTACAGGTTGAGTAATTGGGGTGAAAGGAGGAATCTGTTTATTCTGGCAGAGAAACTTTACTATGACAAAAGGAATGTTTACATCAAATAGCCAATTGAGAAACCTAAGTAAATTATTCTTTTTTCTTTATGCTGTTATTATTGCTTTAATACTACCATTGATGAGCTCAGTAGGCTTATATTCACAGTACACTGTGTTTAATGAGAACCATTTCACCATTAGATCCCATTTGAAATGATTAAGGGATTGATACAATTTGTATAGTCATCAGTCAGAGCCTTTCCATTAATTTCAGTGGCAGTTAAATTGGGCCCTGAATGAACTAAGTCTTCTCTGAGAATGCTACACATCCATTAAAACAATATTTGCATATGTGTAACAGAGTGCAGAATTTGGTCTAATATTTTGAAAATCAAAAAGCAAAATCCAGTCCCAGAACAAAATCAATTACTGTACCTCAGTTAAAATGTATAAAGCAAAATTTTAATCAGTATTTTCATCCCACAGTTGGTTCACTTTAGCAGTGGATCTACTGCAAAAAAATATTTAGTATAATTTTTGTCTCAGTAATTACATGGGAGAGTAAAAAGAAAAGTTACAGACAAGTGTATATCTCTGATGTCATATGGTCTCAGTGCAGCCTTAGATCTTGGGGATCCGAAAAAATATTTTCTTAATAGGAAGATGTCTGGATGATAAAAAGGCATGAGAAATGGCTCTACTTTTTTCACTGTATTGGCTTTTTTTCACTCTTTTGGCTGCTCTTTGGGAACATTGTGGCTACTCTAATCAATATCAGAGGCCCTCCAGGTACAGAGGAATCCCTGAAACTGGAGAGATATACAAAGCATCTTTGCACAATACTTCCTTGAGCTTTAGAAAGCATTCTTCAGTGGCAGCTGGAGGACTGGCCTCTGCTTTAAAGGCAGGCATAGATCTGTTCAATACCAAGCAGAGGACACTCAGATAAACGGGAATGGCTCCATTTCTGTTGATGCCATCTACAAGTTTGTAGTAAAACAAGCAACATTATTTACATTAGACAGCATAATGCCTGCTCTCTCACATATATTTTTCATGATGTTGTAAATACAGCACAGTAACTACTACAAGGGAAAAAAATTGAAATTACGTGCTATACATTCACAAACAAGAGGCACTTCTAATGCAAAGAGTGTTACATGATGAGGGTGAAAAGTATTGTAATATACACTATAAATGGAATATACATCAAAAGCAGGCTGAAAAAGGAAAAAGCGTAGGTGTGACAGCAAATAGGGAGAAATGGGTGGAAATCTGAGACTGTGCTCTAACACACAGAAGGCTACTCCATATAGGGGAAGAAAACAAAACACTCCTTCTGAAAAAGAGTGGGCAGTGGAAAGAGATACAGAAAAGCAGAAAGTGCACCAAAAGGGTAAGGCAGGATTGTTTTTATTGCAAGACAGTCTGTACTTCAGTTTTATGTTTTATGAAGTTCCTTTTTGGAATTGGGTCTCTTCTCTTTTGACCCCTATTTATCTTCCTTTTTTTACCTTCCTAAAGATTTGTCTGCTAGTGTCCATGGGAAACAGTGATTACATACCCAATCTTCGTTGAAATTCTGAACATTTCCTTATTTCATAGAGGCTAAGATCACTCATCTGTGCACGGAGTTGGGCTGGTTGCCATGTTAAATCATTCTGAGTTCAATCCCCGGTTCCCATAATTTTTTTTCTTTACACTTAACTTGTTTAGGCAAAACTAAATGCAAATAAAACTTCAGAAGAGGAAAGGAATAATCTATTTTTATCCCTGGGTTTTTCCAGCTATATCCAGTCAGAAGATATGTCTAGAAATCTTCCAGTGGGACTTTGATACCTCATGCAGTCTCTTCCCATGCTTCTGATAAGCCAAGGCAGGCCTGAATTCTCACAAATCTGTGTTCTTACAGATGTCTTAGGGTCTGTAAGGAAAAATTGGTCTGGGGTTTGGTAGTAACAACTTCCCTTCCATATGCCACTTATATGAGTTTTTTCCATTGTCAGAAATGTTAAATATGTATTTAATCTTTCACAAATCAGAGACTCTATGTGATGCCAAAACAGAACAGAGCTGAACGGAATGGAACAATCAAGAAACACATAAATAAGAAAAGCTCCCTGAGATTCACAAGAACAAAGCTAACAGTTGTGCAACTTCAGCTCTGTTCATTTTCACCAGAGCCTTTAGGATTCTGAAACATAAAGAAATTGGATGAAATAATTACCACTAGTTGAAAAACTAGCTCTAAACACATCTGTATTTTCACTTAGTCAATCATTTCAAAAGAATGCTATTAGCTTCTTTTCCAACTTTTCTCCAAGGTTTCTTCTCTCTTTCTGTGAAAGACTTTAAATGATGAATTTATTAAAGAATATGATGAAGTGTATGACTTTGAAAGATTGTCAGAACATTACTAAATCAGACCTGACAAGCACTAGATTTTGGCTGCCCCGCTTTGATATACATAGGATAGGGCATAAGAGAGAGAATAAGAAATCTTCTGCTCCTTTCCCACTTTTGAACCTCTTCCTTTGGTACAATTATGCAAAGAACAGACACTCTGTCTTGTCTGAAGGAGAATTACATTTCTGTATGTGGTGCCAAGTTCCCAAAAAAGACATGGGAGGAGGGAAGACGTGTGCGTTGGAGGGGGGAAGAACATGTAACGAGATTAAAACATGGTAAGAACAATTAGACATTGCTAAACTTTGAGCCACTTAAAACAAAGTTAAAACACATATGTAAGGTAACCCTGTGCCACACAGACCTTTGGATTAGGCTAACATGTCTCCAGACTTATATGTGTTTCTGTTTTGAGAAATACAGTAGTAAAAGCTTTAGTTAAGAATATATGCAATTATCAGTTTCATAGCTTAATCTGTATACTCTGTTTACAGTATACAGTTTACAGCATTTTTAAGTAAATTAAATCTCTAAATTTGAATCTTTCCCAGCTTGATAAAAAAACAGTGATTTTTTTTAGATAGTTGGCACAAAATGTTTGGAGTTGTTTGCATACACACACACGCATACATATGCATATTTACATGCATGCATACCTTCTCTATTTATATTTATGAGAAATTTTGTTTATTTCTGTAAGTCAAGATTCAAAAGTAATATTAAATTAACTTGATTTCGTAGATTAAATAGGTAGAAAAACATTTTTAGAAATCTCTAGCAGTTTAAAATTTATTAATTTGTTTTGAATAATTTTTTTTGTCATCCATAAATCAGTGATATTGATCACTTCTGTCTTGCTTTCTTTCCTCAGTCTGCAGATAGATACACTGTTTAGAAATATTAAAATAAGATAAATCTGGGTTAGATTTTGCTGAACTGAAGTTTCAAAACATCAGGCCAGATTTTACAGGAGCAAGGCTTTATTTAAAGTTTTCTTATCATTTAATCAGTTCAAAGCTGGTGAAGATTTTGAAAGTACGTAGTAACCAACATAACTATGTATAAAAATTATAGTGTTCTAATTTTCAATCAATTTACCAAAATGATCATAGAAGCATGATTTATTGCATACACAAAAAATAAAGTGCAGTATATTTAAGTAGAAACAACAAATATTGGATGAAAGAGACTAATACATGAAGAGAAAGTGAAGATAAAGTCATGTACATGAAAGAGGGAGTGCCAAGCCGAGTTTCAAGATCTAACTCTTTTATAAACTGATTTATTTAGCACTTTATTTTTTAGTCTTATATAAACAATTTTTATATGGATAATTAGACCTGATCACAATCTTTAACACAGATTTTTTCTTGGAAATGTTGGTTTACTGAAACTATGGACAGATATCGGTTGTTTCTTGTTTATTTCCTTTATCAATTCTTTGGGGACAAAATTGTGAGCATATGATTCCTACATGAAATTAAACCTTTCAAAATTATTTAAATGCATTGTTTTGATTGACCTAATCCAAATAGATTTTCTGGAGGTTTTTTTTTTTTGCATCTCAATCTGCAAAATATTTTGAAACTGTTTTACTTGGGGCTAGGACTTTTTATTTCTCAGATATTTGAAAAATCACAATAAATGAAAAATTTCTTGACCTCCCTACATTAATTATCCAATTAACTGCAATAGTAATACACTTTTATAAGATGTACTTGCTAAAAAATTAACTTCAGCTGCAGGGGTGAAATAATCAAGTTAAATATTCTTTTGGTACAGGAAATAAAGTTTAGGCAATAATTTAATTTGGGTATCCTGAATCCACTTTCTACTCAAAACATCTAAGCATCATCCTTACCTCCAAACATTAAGAAAGTAAAGCTTCTTAAATATTAATAAAAATAGGCAAGACTCCTGACCAGCCCAACAGACTATATGTTCCAGCACAGGGTGGACCTCCAGATACACTACTTACAGAATGGAAGACCAGATCTACTATGGTATTTAAGTACCTTCTAGAGAAAATAAGTATATAAACAAAATACGTAATTCCTTTTAGAAACTGTGCCACTCCCATGGGCAGACATAACCCACCCTCACTTTTGTGCACTCTGTACTTATTTGTAGAGGTATATCTTAAATTATTAAAATCAATTTGCAATATGACCCATAACAATTATAATATTGAAAAAATTAAAAAAAGAATGAATTTGAGTGGAATTTTAGAATATCAGTAAAATTAGTGACTTTTTCTTAAAAAAAACACTTTATTTTCTGAAAATAAAAATAGACACTGTGATACTTCTGACTTGATAAGGAACAGCTAGAAAGTACTTTAGCTTCACATGAAATTTCCATCCTTAATTCCATAGCTAGAGTCCATATGAGTTTTGTATGCGTGTTCAAAAATTTATTGAGATGAACTGCTAACCCTTTAGCTGCCATTGCTTCATAAGCTTGATCCCTAAATTCTTTGCTTATAGTATGTGACATATGACAGTTGTGAAGAGTTACTGAAAAAAATTGTGGGACGAGAGTTGTTTTCCTCCAACATTGAAGAAGAAGATGATTTACAATAAAGAAAATAGCAGAAGCAGCAGCTTGCTTATAAAAGAAACAAAGCTCTGTCTGATGATGTTTTGACTCTTGACATGACAAAGGTAAAGAATAATCCCCAAACTGAATAAATTAACTTTCATTCTTTCTACATTGGGATACATATACATGCATAAATAAGTCTAATATCGGGGATCTTTGTCTGTCTAGAATATTCCCAGACCTCTCCCATGTTGCTCTCTGCTTATGGATGTAAAACAATATATAAATGCATAATCTTCACAGCACATGCCATTGCTGTCCTCCATGAATTTGGCAAATTTCTGTTCTGTTTACATCAGGTTATTTAGATGAACTTCTTCACCTTCTGTGTGGTAATACTCAAGTTCCCTTCCACTACAGTCCTTGGAGCACAACCAAAATCTGTAATTGTGTCGTAATTGGATCTTGAGATGGAATTAATTTCACCTAATTCACTGGTCCAGAAGTTAGGCAGCCACTTTAAGCTATTTCATCTATAAGCATTGGAAGGAGAAAGAGGTCTCCAGAGGAAGATTCATCCCATTTTAAGATAGCTGTCTAAGATATTTGAGGAAAATTGGAGTTGCTAAGCAACCTTATCTGGATTTTTTTTTCTTTCTCTCAGATGACTATGGAGGGAACCCTGCTGAGAAGCTCAACTCTTTGCCTAACTTTCAACTGCTGATGATAGGTGAGATGAATCCTGTCCTCAAGTTCCAGCTCCTGGAGTTCTGAAATGTCTACGATTCATGATGCCAATTATTCAAGATTCATCTTTTCCCCTAACTTGTTGTTAAAGTATGTTTCTAGTCATCATGATTGGGAGGAAAGAATGAAAGTGCAACTGAAAAAGAGGGCAAGAAAAAAGATCTTAGCATGTTATTATTTGTTCAAAAATATGATGGCCTCTTACTGTTTTCTCAGAGCTTGGCTTTGCCATGCTGCTTAGTTACAAAAAGGTATCTATATAGATCATACAAATGTAGCAATACTGAGAGAATAAGCAGTGTTATTGACCAGCTTGACCTGGTCAAACCAATTAGATTTAATGGATTCATTGATAGATTCTACTACTCATGTGTGCATAGGAAGTACACAGATGATCAAGATTTTTCTGATTAAAAATATTTTAGCATAGAAATACAAGAAAACCACAACAAAACCAGCTTGGCAATACCAGTAGATTTCAAGGAAACACTTTGAATTTTTCAAGATTTCACCAAAGCACAATCAGGAAGTTAATGAAACCTGATTTGACCTTTGGGTAGCTCTTAGGGCAATCAGAGGGTTCCTGGGCTTTGGTAGTTGATTCAGATTTGAGGACTCAGCAATAGTCTTGGAGACAGCAGGGCCTAAGAGCCCCAGCCTGGAGCTGTGGTGCTGAGAGAAACCAGTGTCCATGCCTTGAGCTGGGATATGTGGCTTGAGTGACAGGCAGTATTCTCTGCAGGCAACTCCTCCTGGTGCCTTGTGTAGGCTTCCCCGATGGGAATATAGTTTAAAATATATGGGGAAATCACTTGGCTCATGTCTTTTGAATTATATTGAATTCCTGGATGTATTACCAGGATGTTAATGGAAAACTCATAACTATATTTTGTAAGTGTGCACACAGTGACACTTGAACTTATAGAAGTTAGCGTAAAAATGCTATACTTCTTATTTACTTATTGTTTTTACATGACTTGAAATCAGTGACTGTTTTCTAAGCACCTTAAGTTAGGTGTGGAGAAGGGAAAAAAACAGCAGAAGGAAGCATAGCTCACAATGAGGATAAAAAGAAAGGAGGCAGATGAGAGGAAAATATATTAGATGAATGCATCCAAATGCAGGGCCCGATCACCTGGTTATTTTGTTGTCTATATAGTATCCAAAATTTATTCAGAATCAGAATTTATTCAAAATCCAGAAGATATTTACATGTTAGTGAAAAACAATATGCAGTGCTCCAAAAATTATCCTAGGAGGTACAGAGTAGGTCAAGCTTCAGAATATTATTCTGGAGTGAATAGGTATCCTCTTAGGATGAAGGCCAGATGGAGTAGTGGAATACTTTGTTACTGAGTCCCCACAAACAGCAAAATAGTCAGGTTACTTCAGCAGATGGACAACACAGTGGTTTAGATGTGGCCAGCTTTATACACTTGTGTTTGAATGAGTCTCCAACACTATGTTGTGACAGTTGGTCTTTATTATTATTATCTATTTCTATTTTTGTGGGGGCTTTCGTAGAACTCGGTAACATAATATGCTAGATGCTTTGAAAGCATGCTGTAAGACAGTGTTTTTACATTATTGAATGTACAGTTTAAATAGCCAAAGATCCCTTAATGTGAGTGGAAGGGATGTGAAGGAACAGCACATATGAAACTATGCTGAAATGACTCCTCTCCGTCATATAGCAGCTTAGGGAATGGATGGGAGGACTCAGGTCTCCACATTCCCCCTTGAGTGCTGTGTCTCCCCTAGACCATAATGCTGATTTCAGACCACTTTACAGGAACTTGTTCAAGGCTTAATTGTCACCACATTACCCTGGTTAGTGGGAATGGAATATGCACCTTCTGCTCTCTGGCACATCAGTCAACACTTCAGCAGTGCGCTGCCTGCCAGTTGAGCAGCAACAGTTTTTGCCACTGACAGCTTTTGGATTTGTCTGTGGTTTTTTTGTGGTTTTTTGTTGTTGTTGTTTGTGTGGTGGGGTTTTTTTTGTGTGTGTGGTCTTTTTGCAGTACAATCCAATGGACCACCTGCACCTAGATGAGGGGGCTTTCCTTAAATTGTTATGGATCATCAGACCACCATATGCGAAATTGTAGCATACCTTTGACAATGTTGATCTATCTTCCACCTTGTCAGGAGACATTCAGTATTTCTCGGCTCTAAACATTGCATTTAGTGGCCAAATGACTATGAGACATGTTATTCAGGAAACTAAAGTAGTGATAACACAGATCCATCTGCTTGCACATTTTGGCCAGTTACAAATCACAGTGCTTGCATGAATGTATTCAAATCCTACCAGCTTCCCATTTCTTTCTCTTTGGAGCCCTTCACTCTTAGAGACAATTATTTATTATTGAATTATCAGAAGCACTCCCATCCCCCGAGATCAAAACTCACGAAGCCAGATACTGGAATAAGATAAAACACATCCAAAGAAATCACTTTGAAAAGATGAGCCAGCCAAACTAAGTGGTAGCATTTCTGAGCTTAGCTGTTGTGCAAATCACTTTTAAAACTTTGCTTTGGAACAAATAAAGAAGAAAACTTAAAATAATAGCCACATCAGCTGTAGCGTTGAGGAAAATTAAAAACCCAAACCAAATCAAACCACCTTTCTTGAAAGCCTGGGGTAAAGTATGGGAATAAACAATACAAACCCAAAATGATGTGTTGCAATAATTAAGCTGCCACTAACATATTTTCCTCATTTTTTGCACATTTTGTTAGCAAATAATTTATATATCCAATAAGTAAGAGAACATAATTTTCCAATAGCCTTAGTTATTTCTGAGTACTGAATCTGTAATTTTGATTGTAGAAATATATTGTGGTCAATTCAAATATTAAGACTTTTGAATAAGAATTATTATTGCTCAAATTTCAATAAAGAATTTTGTTATAAAGCTTCAATAACAGTGTTGTCCAGTTGCTGCCAAGAAAGCATCTTCATTATATGCATAAAATTTATTGTATTGCCTTGAGCATAAGCTTAGGTCCTTAGTGTATGTGTGGTTAATAACAGTGAATTCTCATCTATTCTCTCTATCCAAGCTAGGCAGACAGCTGAGGCCACTGTGATAAGGAAATCTGCAGGTTAGAGGCCCACATAGCTGATCAAATAGATAACAAAGAATAAATGTATTTACTATAGTGGTGTCATTTTACTGTATTAACATAGGGTTTGCTGACTTTTCTATTGCAAATGTAATTTCGCAAGCTTATCCAGTTGTTTAGGAAAGACTCTTAGTAATACTTAGTTTGAGTGTAAGAACTTGGCAGAAATGCCTATGTTTTAATTGCAGTGCATTGAGCTTCAGCCACAGTATACCATTAACAGTTCTCTTGGTATAAAATATGCAAATTCAGTCACTGACCTGATCTTACCACATTGCCAGTCACAATTCTTCTCTTCAGGGACTGATATGGGCCCTGCTGGGAAGACTAAAAAGGAGCAGCCACACTTTTGTTGGCCTCTTCAAACCAGAGCCCTGGTGAGAACCTACCTCAACACTTGCTTTCCTGTTATTGCTCTGCTCTTTGCCTCCTTCATCTGAGAAGTAACGATGGGACTTTCATGCTCCTCCCCAATGTCTGAGCCCTAAGCACCACTTTGCTCCCCTTTAGCTTGAAACTCGGTGTTTTATAGCACATAAAAACAAACAGTTGGAGAGCTGTTAAAAAGGGGGGTCTGAATTAAAAAAATTTCCTCTGCAGTGTAATTCCAAAGAGCACGTATTGTAAAATTAATTCTCTCCTGCTAAGCTACAAAACTAGTGCAGCCAAAGGGCTCTTCATGTCAGGGAAGATGCAATGATCTTTTATCCCTCAGACCTGTGGTCAGAATCAATACCAGTGGCTGCTGGATTTCCTCAAGTGTAAGTTGCATCCTTTTAAAACTACCCTCTGGGATTTTTTTCAATACTCCCTTCTCTTTTGTAAGTTCTAAATTATTCGTCTTGTTGCCTTTCAGTTTACGTACCTTCTGCCAAGCTTCTTAAAAGATTAAATTGAATTTGCTCCCCTTTCAAGTTAGGGATGTAGTGAGAGTGAGAAAAGAATTTGATGATATTCTACATGTCAGTGATTAGCTTCAAACTATGTATTATCACTGTTTTTAACCACAGTGCCATTAATAATCCTAATGAAAACAGGGGAAAAAAAAAATCCATCTATGTGCAACTTTCCCCAAGGACAAACACTGTTGTTTGCATTAAGGCGAATGTAGATCCTAGAGAAATTGGACCATTGGTGAAACTCAGTCTGTGTGAAGCTACCTAAAACTGTTTGTGGTACTGTAGACCAAAGCAAGGTCTCCTGGGAAATAGCTCGATGTGTCAGAAGAAGCATGGGGTCTGTGTGCACTACTGTTCTGGAGACATTAAAGACCTCCGTGATAGATTAATTCAGCCCAGACGCTATGCCAGCCTCACTGTGATAATTCTGACACATTTCCCTTTACCCCAAAGGAGAGCCACACTCATTTACTCAAATGTAATTTCTTCTCTGACTGACAGTTGTTGCATTTAGAGATTAAAAATATCCCAAACCTACAACACTTCAGTTGTTGACATCTTAGCACAAGCAGCAGGCAATCATAAAGCCTCAGATTAATAAGGCTTCAGAGCAAATTTGCTTTATTCTGACAGTTCTGCTTCATTCTGGTGTGTTCGTCTGTTGCCATAAGGTTTGCTTTCATTAATTCACTTTTAATAAAAAATTAGATTTTTATTGTACAAAATGTAAATAATAAACATGAGGTAAACATGCAAATAACTATGAACAGATGTCCACATTTTTTAAAAAATTACATGATGTTGTTTGTCTAAAACACACTTAAGGAACTGTTTGTTTAGGATTTATTATTATTACTATGATTAGTGTTTGCTAGTCATGTACTGAATATATAGTATCGCTTCTCCCATCTTTCTCAGAATGAATGTATTTTTTAGAATTACAAACCCAAGGATATAAATATGAGTTGGGTTTCAAAAAAGTGTAGAGTCAAAGCAGATTTTTAATAATCAGACAAGAATTTACTAATCTTCTGATTTTCTTTTTTTCTTAGTTTTCGGGGGAAGCCTTGTAGCTTTAGTTTGTCTGTGATGTTTCTTAAGTTCAAAAATTGCCTTTAAGCACATTCACAGATGTATGCTTCTCATCTTCTTACTGAGGAGAAATCAGTTTGCCATGGCTGATCACTGTGTAGATTTGGGTATCTAGTAAAAAGAGCTAACTCTAATAGAGCTGACTCTAATATTTTTCACTATTTTTTTTTTGTATCAAAAAAATCTTAACTAAAAGCCAATGAATAGTTTAAAAGAAAACTACCAAAGTAAACCAATGTATTTTAAAGCAATCAGTGTTTTTTTGTTGTTGTTGTGGTGGTTGCCTATGCAAAACAGAATATGTGAAACTAAACCGGGTATGGACTGCAGGATTAATCAGCTCTCACTATTTTATTTTGGGGATTTTGACTTTTCTGGCTTCATTTTAGATGGGAAAATTTTTGATATGTCAAAAATTCTCAAAGGATAGGAAAATTGTTTCCTGACAGCTATACTGATATGATCAAGTTTGTATAACTTCCGGCTATAAATTAAGATATCCTTCCAACTCTTTGAAACAGACATATGGCAGAATATTATAAAATATTTTTCAAAGTAGCATGGAAAAAGGGTAAGTATATTCATACTAAATGAATATGATATTTTAAGTAAAGTATATTTTTAAAATTGAACATAAACTTCACATCATGGTAATGTTTTTATTTAAGCTTACTGGATATGGCAATACAATAACAGGTTTTTCTTTGCCACTGAAAGATTAGCTCATTCTCTTTTTTGTATGTACTAGTGTTGTCAGTATATCATTATCATTGCTTTCCATGTAATTACTTGTTCAAGGTAGTAATAAACCTATGTTCTCACATAAGAATATATTATGAATTATTGCCTTTTTACACACAAAGCAACCTTTTAACACAGCACGAGCTTCAAAAGAGGAAATAATGCATGCTAGTGAAGATAGACTGAGCAGTGTGGTGAGCAAGCACATCATACCTTCAGATCTCTCGGTGAGAAAATTCAGAAGTTTTAGAATGTGTGTATAGGGAAGCTTGCTTGTTTGCTTTTCTGTGTTTTTTTCAGTCTTCTAGTACTTCAGCAAATCAAGTGGCATATTTCAAGCAGCATCTGGGGAGGGGTCTGAAGATATCTTGTGATGTATACTACATGATTTGGCTTTCAGGATGCTCACGGTGACAACACCCCTCAAGGATGGCAAACCTGTATAAAAAAAAAGAAGGAAACCAAATAACTCAACAAGATCACACTGCAAATACAGCAAACAGAATAAGCAGAGAGGTGCCAGAAGAGGCTATTTTTCACACTGGGCAACGAAATCAGTCCATGCACTTCAAGAACCATTTGTTTATGAATTAGTGAAAACTTGATACTTTTACTTACTAAATTTTAAAGAGGCAACTTGACACCCAATTTTGTCTTGAATACTCACTGGTTAATGCTTTATCGCCTAAGCACATTATAGCACCTTGTAGCATTGCGGTGGATTATAGGGTGATACAGGAAGTGCATTCCCCAATAGAAAAGTTAGAAACTTTCTCAAACACTTTGATGTGTACTCTGACAGCAATGCACAGAGCAGTTCCAGATTCCTTGAAATACCAGTGCTGCAGCCCACTCCTTTCCATTGGTAATCATATTCCTGTACTGAATCCTTGTTCAAACCACCCCTTCTTTTTACCAAAGACCGGAGCAACTCATCTATAATATTCCTAATGTTAGGAATATAAAGCCTGATAAATGACAATGATAGCAGCTGAAGTGTCAATGGCTGGTCTAAAGTGCACGATATTTGTGATAATGGGAAATTTGGTGCCTCTGTTGGAGAGAACCAGATATCTGTGTTTATTTTCTTTGTCTCCTTGCTTTTGCTTTCTGAAATAAACTATGCATATAAAAACCTTAACTGCTTCAGAACAAAATATATGCATATGATCCACTATAAGTGATTGGATTTCACATCTTACAATTCTTTTTCTGAATAACTGTTGCATGTTTTCTCTTAGTTTATGGATACATTAGGACAATTGCATACAAGACAATAGTGTATCAAGGTTTGTATGTGGTTTAGGCTATTAAAAAATATGCAAAATTTGAGAGATTTAGTCACTTGTCCATGGTTTCTTGAGGTCCTGAAGCCAGTTGGGGTAGGCATGCCTGTTATAGCTTGGTTGGGTGCTTCAGTGTTATTCTTCACAAGCAGATCAATAGTACAGTATGTACACACTGGTCCCAAGGCTTTCCAGATGCATCTGAACTGTTGATGGACCATCAACTGAATGTCTGAATATGAACAGTGTGTGTCATATGCATCAGTTACACTATGTGTGCAAGAGCTGGGTGTACAGCACATGCGTTAGCATGGTTTCCTAATCACGAACAAAAATATAGGAGTCATTCATTTAGGTAGGAAAACTTACACTACTCCTTTCTACAAAAAAGGTACCCAAATAAGTCCTTTTTGAGTGAAAAACAGCACCATCAAAAATTAGTCAGAAAATTACTTACCTTTTGATGGAAGACTAAAGTGACAAGCCAAACAAGAACCCTTTTCCTTTAATTTAAAATTTGAAAACAATTTAACAAAGCAATCATCTTATTTTTATGAAGCTCCTTTTTGTTTCCTCAGTTTTTAATTTCTTTAAATTAAAACTAAAATAAGAATCCAAAAGGCATAAACTCTCCATGGAAACCACTTCTGATTCAAAACAAATTTTGTATGTCAGGCAAAACTGATGGAAAAATTTCAGTTGTCAGTAGCAAGAAGGCATCACAGAGTCTAAACTAACAGAATGTTTCCAAGATCCTGATTATATGAACCATTTACCTTCACAATGTTTGGAAGTTTTGGTTAGGTTAGCTAAACTATTCAATAGTTAACCTTTTCACAAATATATAAATAGCTTGTTTACAGAGATGTCAGATTCCCTAATGTCCTGGTTTCAGCTGGGATAGAGTTAATTTTCTTCCTAGTAGGTGGTATAGCGCTGTGTTTTGGATTTAGTATAAGAATAAAGTTGATAACACACTGATGTTTTAGTTGTTGCTATGTAGTGCTTACACTAGTCAAGGACTTTTCAGCTTCTTATGCCCTCCCAGCAAGAAGCTGGGATGGGGCACAGCCAGGACAGCTGACCCAAACCGGCCAACGGGGTATTCCATACCATATGATGTCATGCTAAGTATATAAACCAGTGGAGTTGGCCAGGGGGTGGAGACTCCTACTCAGGAACTGGCTGGGCATTGGTTGGCGAGTGGTAAGCAATTGCATTGTGCATCACTTGTTTTGTATATTCTTTTATTGTTGTTGTTGTTGTTGTTGTTGTTGTTGCTATTTCCCTTCCTTTTCTGTCCTATTAAACTGTTTTTATCTCAATCCATGAACTTTTTTTTATTATTCTCTCCCCCATCCCACTGGGGGTGGGGTAGTGAGTGAGCAGCTGTGTGGTGTGTAGCTGCCTGCCAGGTTAAACCATAACACCTAACATGTTGTCAAATGCCACAATGCCTTTGCGCTGATGCTGCCCTTCCCTCTGGTGTGACATCCCCAAGGGCCACTCTTTACCAGTGTCTTTCACAGATGAATCAAGAGATAGGGATATGGCACTCTGCTGGCAATAGAGGTCTGATTAATCCAATTATCTGTGATACAAGAGGCAAGTATGTTCCCATCTCAGTAGCAAACCATTTTTTCTCTTCTGTTCCTCTCACAGCATCTGTGACACTGCCTTCAGCAACCATTTCATTAGTCCAGCTTCCCTATAATCAATCTGGAAATCAACTCCATGGAAAACCCCATCTTCACAATACAATTGTTTATAACTGGGATGGCACTGCTGAACTCACAGAACTGAATGTCCCTGTAGAGGAGACCATCTCTTTGTCTAAATTACATGTACTATACCGGATTTTAGATAAACAGAGGGAGGTGTTCCCTGCTACCTGTAGTTGCAATGTAAATCACATTATAAAAGCCATATAGTGCAATCTCCATTGTTTGAAGAAATACACCTGTGTGAGTTGTTCTAGTGCAGTATATTAGATTTTTCAGCCTTGAACTGACAGATACACTTGGAAATCTAAATCACCTATAAGTTCATTTTAATTTGGTCAGAATGCTTTCACTGTTTTCCATTTTTCTGAATTAAACAAAAGATTCAGATAATACAGGTAAACCAAAAACCAAAGGCAGCAAGGTCTTTTTTGATGTTCAGTTTAGCTTAAGGTTTTATAATACAAATCCTTTAGTTGTCATAAACATTTTATAACAAAATTTTCTTCCAGAATGTCTTTCATTTGTATTTATTGATGATTAAAATATTTTCATGAGAGGTTCTCAAAGAAAAACAGGAAAAGTTAGAAGTACATATTTATACTTCCAGAGCAGAAAGGATTATAGTGATACAATTATCACAAAATCAAGCACTACACATTCAGAAAATGTAGTGCTAAGTTTTAATTCAAAAGAAATACAAACTGGTGTTAAAATATGCAAATCGAGACTCTAAAACTGTCAAACTCTTTTGCAATGATACTAGAGAGGAAAAATTGTAATGAATGTCTCATGAAAAGACCCCAACAAGCTTATTCATTACTCCTAATTGTATTTCCTGTTGTGTAATTTAAAAAAAAAAAAGTTAATGTTATTTATTGGCCTTCATTATGCATTTTTATGTAATAATGTGTTTAATTTTTTTAAGATCACATTTAATTATGAAAATCTTCTGAAGGACATTCAAACTTCCTGACCGAAATCCTGCATCCATTGGAGCTCATGACAAGTAATATAATGACTACTACGGAGCCCAGATTTCACCTCTTTCTGCTGTAATAACCTCCAGTTTTTAAGGATGTTTTGCGTTTTTTTTCACTTAAATCCCAGATTACTGATCAGTGTTTTCAACTCATTTTAACAGTTCTTAAACATGTGGATCATATGTCACCACAGTACCTGTTCTCTGGGTTTGGGAATACATTTAGTGTAGCCTATTTTCATCTGAAGAGAACTTTTTTTTTTGCAAATAATTTTTTCTTTCCTTCTATTTTTTATCTGGAGTCAATCTTGTGTAGCCATTTGATTTCACTGGAAGAAGTTGGAGTTTCTACAAAAGCTCCCCCAGAAAAGATTTTGAAATAAGTTTTTGGATGAGGGACTATAGGAGGGAAGTTGGCTAAAGTATGTATGACTAACTTTTTTAATTTCAAATGTTAGGCTGCTAAAATAAGTTGTTCCTTTGACTTTGTGAGATAACTCATCTGTATAAAATTAGTCACATGTATCCTTGTCAAACTGATATCCTTTAAGTCTTTTCCTCTACTTTATATTCCAAATTCTTCAATAAGATCCATTCATTCTTCAATAAGAATTTGGTGGGAAAAGTCATTACCTTCACGTATTTGAGTTACCAGACCAAATTCTAACTTTCAAGGGCATTATCATTTATTGTATTTGAGTTGCATTGTTGAGAAATATGTGAAAAGTTTTCTATATTTCTCACCTACATCATATCTGGTTATAAAAAACTGTTGCATATGTCACCAAGTCTGGTCCTTCTATTTGCTGCTGACTTTAACAGTTACCGCTCCAGTAACATCAGGATTTGCATCTGAGCATGTTCATGTCGTGGTTTAAGCCCAGCCAGCAACTAAGCACCACACAGCYGMTCGCTCACTCTCCCCCGGGTGGGATGGGGGAGAGAATCGGAGGGGTAAAAGTGAGAAAACTCGTGGGTTGAGATAAAGACAGTTTAATTGGGAAAGCAAAAGCCACGCATGCAAGCAAAGCAAAACAAGGAATTCCTTCACTACTTCCCATGGGCAGGCGGTGTTCAGCCATCCCCAGGACAGCAGGGCTCCATCACACGTAACGGTTACTTGGGAAGACAAGCGCCATCACTCCGAATGTCCCCCACTTCCTTCTTCTTCCCCCAGCCTTATATGCTGAGCATGACATCATATGGTATGGAATACCCCATTGGCCAGCTGRSCTARCTGTCCCRGCTRTGCTCCYTCYCAGCYTCYTGTGCACCTGGCAGAGCATGTGAGCTGAAAAGTCCTTGAGAAGTAGACTACCTAGCAACAACTAAAAACATTAGTGTGTTATCAACATTCTTCTTATACTAAATCCAAAACATAGCACTATACCAACTACTAGAAAGAAAATTAATTC